>JANAWD010000062.1:0-104157 GCA_027627245.1 Meripilus lineatus | reverse complement strand
CCCGGCTGCACCGGGTGCCTGCGGAGGGGTCGGCGGAGGTTTTGAATGATTTCTTGAGGATGCCTAGGGAGCGTTGAGTTGGGGGATCGGTGAAGTTGGCTAGAGTTAGGAGATCCAATGGAATAGGCTGCCGAACAAGTAGGAAAAAAAAGTGATTCAATCAATCACCAAGACTGCGGGGTACAACAAAGCAGTACATACCCTTCGATAGACGTGGTATTTGGTGATACCGTCCTTTTCCTTAGGTTTGGTCATCACCACTGTGAAAGAAACACAAATCTTGAGCGAGGAATCCCGGAGGAGGAGATAGAGAAACCAACGCACGATAATTATCAAACAATAGAACGAAAAGTTCAGTCCAACTATTCCACTCGAAACCCGTATCAGGCTGCCTCAAAAGCTTGCCCACATGAATCAACGACCTATTCTCATTCAACAAATCCATATCCTAAAAGAGAACAGCACCCCAGTAAGCACCACGATAACACACACGAGAGTAGAGCAGTCAAAGACATACGATAGCTTCCCCCTGTTTGAACACAAGGTTCGAATTATACCTCCACACCTCCACCTTCTGTTTCGCAGAAACGACACCAGGCTCCGTTTCCTTCCCAAGCGCCTTGATCGCTTCAAGCACCGAAGGGATCGTATCCAAATCTTCATGACCATCCTCAGTCTCATCCAGGATATTCTTGAGCAACAACTCGTAACGAAGTAACCTCGGAATAGGCCTATTGATGAAATTCTTCATATCCAAACGGTGCGCATCCGGGTGTCTCGTGCATTGCTACGCGAAAAAGAAGAAAAAAACATAGAAAACACATTAGAGGCCATACCGATATGACAAGAAGCCCGAAAATGAAGGAAAAACCACTCACCTCAACAAAAGCCTTAAACTGCGGATTATTCGCCATCTCATCATCAATCCTATACGCCGCAATCGGATAATTCGGTATATACTCCACATACGCCTCTCTAAAATTCAAAACCGCATCATACATCGCCGCAGTAACACTATTAATCACCGGATGTTCTTCCCTCTGAATCTCATGCAAGTTATTCAAGAGTTTCCGATGATGTGCATGGAGCTCGCCGAAATTGTGGAAGACGTCTTGGATGAATTGCGGGAGACGGTCCCGGGAGATGATGGGTGGGTCCATTTCGCGGAGAGGGGCGACGTACATCTAATTTGGGGTAAGCAAGAATGAGTTGATGATGTTTCGACAAAGTGAGTGGACGAGAATGTAGACTTACAACTTCGATATTCTCAAGATCCTTCACATAATCCATCTCTCCTTTGATCAACTCAAACAAGATACTAAAGTCAAAAGAAAAAACCCGCACATCAGTCCCATCCTCACCCTCACCAAAGAAAAAAAACACAACACTCACTTCTGCCTCTTCGCCTCCTTCTTCGGCAACCCCTTCCTAAACTCCTCCGACACCAAATTATGCCACTGCAACTGCCCACTCGGTCCCTTCCCCATCGCCGCCTGAAAAGTCCACAACTGCGCCACAGTCTGCAACTTCTTAATCGCCTCTATCGCCTCTTTCAAAAAATCAGTATCTGGATTTCCCTCTGTGGTTTCGTTCATGATCGCCTCGAGCGTGATGGGGTATTTTTGAAGATGTTCCGCCGGGCGGGAGAGGAAATGTTTCAGGTCGAGGTGACGTGCGTCGGGGTGTCTTGCGCATTGCTAGAAGAGTATGAAAGTGCGAAGTTAAGAGAGGTCCTCGAGAGAGTGAAAGAGAGTGAAAGAGAAAAAAAAAGGAACGGCATGAAACCCACCTCCAAAAACCTCCTAAACTCATTATTATGCTCCAACTCATCCTTCATCCTCTTCTCCGCCAAAGGATAATGCCCCACATAATTCGGATACGCCAACCTAAACTCTGTCGCCGCATTCAAAAAAATATCTCCAATCCCATGGATAATCGGTGATTGTTCCCTCTGTCGAACATACATCGTTTCCAAAAGACGTTTGTTGCATTCACGGAGGTCGAGAATGTTGCCAAAGACGTCGTCGATAAAGTCGTCGATTTCAGAGGGACGGATGACGGGGGGGTTGGCCATGCGGAGGGAGCGGATGAAGAGCTGTTTTTGGTTTTGCGAATCGTTGGTGTTAGTGGGGTGTGGTAAGGGATCAGAAGACGAGGGAGAGGGAGGGGACGTACAGATTCAACAGTATCAAGATCGTGGAGGTATTGCTTCTCTTTGCTGATGACCTTGTGAATGATGCTCTGTCGATTAATCTCACTCTGAGGAAGAGTTTGAAGAATCTCAGGCGGGACGGTTGCTTTCCACTCATCCTAGTAAAGAATCAGCAACGAACACGCAAAATCCAAACAAACACGGTCTCCTCACCTTCTCTTCATCCTTATCCTCTTCCACCGTCGGAATCGCACCCATAGCCTCCCTCTACGCCCAAAAAATCAGCACTCCACAAACACAATAAAAAAACAACAACAGGAAACTCACCCTCCTAGGACAAGCATACGAATAACACGGATTCTCATCATCACAACTCGACGAATAACATTTGGTCAACAACGTAATAACCCCCGTCGGCAACTCCTCCTGCTCAAACCTCGAATCCGACGCTCCCTCAATATCATCCAAAAACATATAAACATCCTCCACTCCATCCTGCAACACTCTCCCTCCCCACTCGACTTCATAAAAGAATAATTGTGATTGGAGGGATCGCGCGACTTGGAGGGCGGCGCGGCGGTCGCTGGTGGAGATTCCGTGGGTGATGAGGAGTTCTCTTTGGATTTGCGTCTGAATCGTCGACTACCACACCCCCAAACAAAAACAAAAAACAACAAAAAAGTCATCTCGCATCTCTTCCATACCCCGAAAAAAATAAAAACGACTCACCACAATATCCTTCCCCGTAAAAGCCCTCGGATACGGAATATTCCCCTTGACATGCGTCCCCCTCGGAACCTTATCCTTCAACCTCACCGCAATATGACTCAACAACGCCGGATTAAAAAACCTATCATCCCCTTCCTCACTCGGATCATCCTCATCAAAATAATCCTCTCCCTCCTCATAATCCTCATGATCCTCCACCAACGGTTTCTTTATATCCTCCAACGCCTTTAACAAATCATGATCCCTCCTCGGCGTCCTCCCCGAAGACCCCGCAAGCGGTTGTGCGTGGATCGTTGCTGTTGCTGAAGGTTGCGATGCGGATGGAGCGTGGTGCGAAGGACCGGCACCTGCACCAGCGTCGACTGAAGTCTGGTACGAAATCGGTGGAGGCGGCGGGAGAGGTGCTGATTCATACGCAGCAGGCGGAGGCGACCCATACTGATGTTGATGATGCAAAGACGTCACAGGTCCTCCTCCTGATCCAGGAGGGGTCAACGGCTTATAAGTCGCCTGCGGCGTCCAACTCTCCTTCTCATTCCCTCTCGAAATATACGAACTGTACGAGTCACCTCTATCGAGCGACGTCGCGGGTGTACTCGCCGAATGCGGGGGCACGTCATCCGAATACCCTAGGGACGATTGAGTCGAAGTGGTGGTGGTTGTAGAAGTGCCTGTAGTTGTCGTCGTTGCTGCGGATGGGTTTCGATGCATATGTGGGGGTTGTTGATGTGCGGATATAGTAGACACGTTAGATTGTGATCGATTCAACGAAGAATCTGTATTCAGTCAACAAACCACCAGAGCAGCAGTGCAGGAAAAAAAAATGAAAATGAAAAGGAAGATCAGTACAATTCATAATTGGATATAAAACACCATGCGTACATGGAGGAGCATAGAGAGAACCACCCTGAGCAGGTTGAGCGGGAGAATAGCTCCGCCCCGCTGGGTCTCCATTCCTATAACCTGGCTGCAGAGTCTCAGCAGCACCAGGTGTAGGCAGAGGAGGAGGGGGCCTCACAGCCACAGCAGGCGCGGGAGGAGCAGGCTCAACATCCGCATACATATCATCAATAGACTCTGGTGTATTAACTTGCTCTTCATATCGATGATCATATCCAGGAATCCTAGGAGCCTGAGCACCATTTGGCATTGTGGATGGTTGACGGGTAACAGAGACGCTGCCATTTCCGCTGTAGAGGGAGGATTGAGACGAGGACGGACGCCAATTGTAATCATTAGCGATGGCGCCGTTTGTGTGTGGAACTGGCATTGAGACTGGAGATGCCGGGTCGTGGCGATGGGTCTCGGGGCTTTGTCGGGAGCCTGGACGGGGATCTGAAGGTAAGCCAGAATAGGGATATCTAGTGGCATATGAGTGAGGTGGTGGTTGTGGTGCACCGTTTGTATACCCGTTACTGATGCTATCTGTCGGGGTCTGTGGTAATCGGCGTCCACCACTAGGAGAACAAATGGGTAAGTGAACAAGGAGATAAGTGGATGGAGCGGATGGAGAGACGTACGATTCACCGCTGGGGTGCT
This sequence comes from Meripilus lineatus, assembly GCA_027627245.1. Taxonomy (NCBI): domain Eukaryota; kingdom Fungi; phylum Basidiomycota; class Agaricomycetes; order Polyporales; family Meripilaceae; genus Meripilus; species Meripilus lineatus. Next base: position 99,737 of record JANAWD010000062.1, on the reverse strand, counting down.
TTGGCTTTACATGTGCGTCTTGATAAGAATCGGGATAATAGGGACGGGGCTCTGGCAATGAGGGAGGAGGAGAATACATGCTTGGAGGTGGTGGAGGAGGAGGAAGAGGAGGAGGTTGACCTGGGATCTGGGGGAGCGGCCTAAGTCTGCCTTGTGTGGGAGACATGGGGAGACCCCTCGGTGAAGAGGGCAATCCGACTGGATGAGCTGTAAAGCGAACACGTTCCGGGACGAGCGCATCAGACAAGGTTAAAAAAGGGAAGCAATCGGCAAACTGACCCATCTGCGAAGGTGTGCGAGCAGGAGGTTGGTGAGATGAGCGTTGGGAGTCGATTGTGTTGTCCGAGTATCTATTGCTTGCGTTTGTGTAATGGGAACGGGAGTCGTAGTCGCGATCTGCGGGGGAGGGAAGGCGTTGGGAGGAGACTTCTGTTGTGGGAGATTCTTCTGCAAAGCCTATGAGGACCTGGTTGTAGAGCGCGGCGAGCTCTTCATCTCCGGGAGCGGGTGGTGGTGCTGATGGATTCGGGCGAGAAGCGAGGGTGGACATCATCTACCCCCGTTTTCTCTTCTCTCCGTAGGCCTGAGTATGCGAATGCTCGTTACGATACCAGGCAGAACGAGGACTTGGAATTTGAATCAGGAAGCAAAGGCAATAATTGAAACTTGGAAACTTGTCGATGGGAGTTGCTGTCGACGACCAGAGCGACGCATTGGCAAGCGGCGACTCGAGGCAAGCGCAGCCACCACTGCCATTCCATTTAGACGCCTTTCCAACCCCTTACTTGCCACAGCCTTATCGCTCATAAATACTCTGATATACACTCTAATATACACTCTTGAATAAACACAGTCCATAAGTCCATTCGCCCCTCTCTTCCCACTCCCACAAGCACCCTCCTTCTCCATCAGATCGTGACGATGGTAACCGCTATCCCAACCAACCAGTCACTCCCAATCCGCTCATGATACATACAACAAAACAAACCCACCTGGATGATGATGCTGATGATGTCCCGGCCCAACAGGACACGACAGCGATCGACCACGCCCCGACGGCCGTACACCAGTACCAGTACCATTACCAGTACCATTGTTATTATTGATATTATTGATGTTATTCGCACGTCCTGAATTATGATGTTGATGTTGATTGTGTTGGCAAGAACCACAGGCACTGGAATCGATGTCAGGGGTCGTTGGAGGGGCTGGTCCCAATGTCCCACCGACAATCCCAATAGCACCGCCGCTGTCAATTTCCATCGGGACCTCCTCTCGTTGACCCATGAAAAACCGCTCGACAGCTCCAGGACAGTCAGGGGACTTTGACGAAATGCTTGGAACATCGTAGTCGATTGTGCTGTTCTCCGTATTCCAATGCGCCATTGTTGATGATGATGAGGAAGAGGATGAAGTGGGTGTTATCAGGGATGATGAGGATGAAGATGCTGATGCTGACGAAGGGGAGGCTATTATTGACAACGATGGCGAATGAGGGTATCCCATCTCTCCCATCCTCTCCGACCACTGTGGATACTCATCCGAAACCTCATGAATAATCTTCATCCGTTTCCTACTTGGCCCACTCGAACTCGAACTCGCACCAGCACTGACACCAACACTGACACCCCCACCAACACGATCATCTTGTCCAGACACCATTATAATCGGCAGCGCCACGAATTCACCATAGCCATCATCGAAATCCTTGGTAGACTCGATAGAAAGGGGAGTTTGAAACGAGACAGATCGTGCTGCTCTTCTCCCAACGTGGCGAGATAGCGACATCCTAGAATAAAAGAATAATAAACAGTAGTGAGAATCAAAGATATGAATACGGAGGTCAATTGAGGATGCATTTGCCTTGGATTGCTTCTGCTTCGATACTACCGCGCTAGATATCTATCTTGTATCTGAGTCTTCGAAAGTCACAACGTTTGAAGCTTGAAGTTTGAGCTTGAGCTTGAACGCGGTACCGGATTACCAGACAGTCTCCAGAGATAACAATGAAAGCGGAGTGCAAGTCAAAATCCAAGCAACAAAAGAGCCAAGTAGGACGAGAACCACGAAACAACGTGCGTGAGGACGGGGGAAAGGAAAACCAAAAAAACGTAATGAAATGGTTGAATGATGGGCGTACAAAGAACCCTCACAATATATATTATATATATACTCTCCACACCCATCAAACCCAAACACACCCCATTCCAGTATTCTCCGAAGCACGTCGCGCAGTACTTGGGCCACATGGGCCTGCAAAGGAACTCATCGCGTCATGCCGTACCATTCAACACCATAAGTTACACCATAATGGTATATGCCACGCTATCTCTCGTCGTGCTGGGCAACCATCCAGTACTGCAGTATTGGTACCAATACCAGAACCAGTTCAAGTACCAATGACAGCCGTCCCATTGCAGTATATCCACAGGGAGAGTACTCATGGCAGCACAAAGAAACATATCAGACAGTTTATCATATACATATACATACAAACCGGACTGTCAATAGTAATGTACACGCGTCGTGGACTTGGACCCACAAGGTCCAACTCAAGTCCAACCACCCATACCATGTCGCACGCGGACGCAAAAGGGCCAAAGGACAATCGACAAAAGAAAAGCCGAGGAAGCAAAATCAGAGTAGTAATAAGAGTAAGAGTAAGAGTAAGAATAAGAACGAGGGTAGCCGGTTATGGACTGCCTCCGTGCTCGTCTGAGACACTCAGTACTTACTACTCAGACACTGAGACTCGGAGTATACTCTGAGTACTTGAGTATTCGTGAGCGCTGTACGTTCTTCGGTTGAAGCGTTGCAGTGAAGCAGTGAAAGCTTTCAGGCTTTCCATTTGCTCATGCTCAATCTACCAGTGGGTTCTTCCCGTTTTCCAGTTACAATTTGCCATCTACCGTTCCCGGGCTCGCATTCGAATTTCGAACAGCAGGTGATGAGGCATGCGCATTTGAGGCATTACAGCCCAAAATTGATGCCCTCTTCATTTTCCACGTCTGTTTGTTTCACAATCATTGGTTTTCGGCGATGGGGATGGATGGCTGGGGATGGGGATGGGGACGGGGATCATGGAGATGCCGCCGGCTCGCTTCTGTCAAATGGCAATGTCAATGTCAACGTCCTTTAGGCTCTCCGGCCTTCAAGGCAGAACAGTCTCTTCTGAATCTGAAGGGATGAAAAACAAACATAACGAATGGAGAATACCGAGGGATGATAACGATGATGCATGATGCAGCTGGCGAAGGATGATATCATCTCCTACAAACTGTTTACTCTTTACTGGCGAGTTGGTGGCTCGTCGTTGTCATGATACAGTATACTGTACCGTACTGATGACTGGTTTCGTTTCTTCCTTCATAGAGAATGAGTTCCGACCTTTAATAACCGCGCGCCTTTCGAGATCCCAAAGTACTGTACTCGTCGGCGATATAGCGACCCCACAGTGGCCGTTCAACACATCACGAGCCAAGTTCGCTGAGACGAGCTTGAAAATGTCTCTAGTAACACCACTGGGACTCGTACTACTGTAAGCTATTGTAAGTACATGGATGTTGCAGAATCTCTACATTTGAACCGTTAATCAGAAACTCATTGGTGCCTTACACGCGTACGGGTTTCCGGTATCCTCCAGATTCTAGATCGTCTGCATCCAAATCCTGATTGACGCTCTGCACGTTCACATCGCCTTTCGTAAGTACCGTGACGGTACGTCCAAGCGACGACGAAGCGACTTGGACGACAGTCTCCTCAACATCGTCGTCATGCATGGTGGTGCTCGGTGTCCGAGTCTTTCCGCTAACAAACCCACAAAGAAAGACCGGGGCTTGGGAGATCTTGGACCGACACATGGCTTGCCTGGGATTGATGTCAGCTCGAAGAGTCAAGACTCAAGACCACCGTTCCTTGTCCGTTCTTTTGGTCCGTACTTCAGCGCTCATTTTTTGCTGGTGCTGATTTTCACCTTACTATAGTTTCTCGCCTTTGTGAGTTTCTCCGATAAATATTTTTTTCTTTCTTCCCTCTCCGGGCCTTGTTTGCTGAAAATCTCTGGAATCTAGGGTGACAAGTTGAGTGCATCTTCTCGCCTACGTGACGTGGTCTTTCAGACTGAATCCCCCACGTCGTCCTCTCGTTCGTTGGCGTTCGTTGGCACGATTGGATCGTAACCTCACCTCTCGACATTCTCGCTGGCAAATCCAAGCTGGACAAAATGTCTGCGACTCGTAAGCGTCCCGTCTGTGGGCTAATCGAGTCACAATCCAGGAGTACAAAACGTAGGTGGTCCACCGATCGTCCCCACGGTCCGACATGGCCAATCAAGTAGATGGGTCGCCTTCATTGCATGTTTTATTTTGTGGCCTGCGAGAAACAGATCTCGGCGCATGGCTTCCGGGATTCGGAGGGTATTGTCTCTCCTCCTGGGTTTTTGGCTCTTGAACCTGAACCTGCACATTGATTGTTTTTTGTTGGGAGTGTAGATATCTCCCTCGTGCTCCTCTCCCTCGACGTTATAGATATCCCAACCAACATCCCCAGTACCCCTCATCCCATCGCACACACCACGCTTCATCCTCCTCATCACCTACCCAACACACCCACCACATAACCTCCTCGACGCGCCTTGTTCAACGACGCCTTTGGATCTGGCCGTTGGGTGGTGACTTCTCTTCCGACGACGTTGAAGGGTTCCTAGACCACACCTTCAATCCCTCATACCCCTACTGCACATCACACACACCGCAACACCTCCCGACACACCCCGCGTTCGACCTTCTCGCACAACGCGTTTCTGGGCATCGGTAACCTCTCTTCCGACGTTGAACCCTTTCCGAGACACCGTCTCCAATTACTAGCCCTCGTGCTTCCCCCATTTCTCCCACTTCGCACCCGACTCACACGCACCACAAGACACGCCAACCCCTTCGACGCACCTTGTGGTCAGCTTTCCATCTACCTCTACCACACGCCTTCAATCACTGAATAGCATCCCAGGAAGATGTCCGACGCGTCGAACGGTGCCCCTAAGGAACGTCTCACTATCAAAATCCCTGCCCGTGTGCAGAAGAATGTAGAATACAAGGCTAAGTTACGGTCATGGAAGAATTATGAAGACATGGACGATGTGGCTAGTCCTACGAAGACAAGGGAACGGGGGAAACAGGGTCGACCGATTTCGAGTCAAGATGAGACTCCGGGGTCTGTGGGCACTCGGGAAGTTCTTACTATCAAAATTCCCTCGGCGCAGAAGAGGAAAGAGTTCTTAGTGTTAGCCTTGCGCCATCACGACAAGTTGGCTGGGCAGCAGTCACGGGAACGTATTGAACACACAGACGATGTGGCAAGTCTCCCGAAGACAAAAAAACGGGTTCGACAGGATCAAGACGAGGATATAGGGTCTGTGACTACTGGCGCTCTGAAGGCAAAGAGACCGAAGCTCGAGGAAACGTACAAGGTTCACGACCACTGCTCTGATGTCGAGCTACTGGATACCGAACAGGGCCCGAGGACTCTGGGTAATGACGCTCGGGGGAAGATATCGAAGGGAACGGAAATGGGCAATTACCATGTTCAAGACCACGATGGCTTGTCGGTGGGCGATCAAGGGAACCACAAGCAGCCCATCGGTACTGTTTTCACGGAGGCGGAAGAGCCATCTGGGAGCGAAGAGATTAACTACCAAGGCTACGACCAAGCTGGCTTACCGCTGGGCAGTCAAGAGGACGTCTCGAAGGGGAAAGAATCGAAGGGGAAAGAAAGGGATCACGACCACGACCACGATGGCTTGACAATTGGCGATCAAAACTGGGAGGATCCGTCAGACGGGCAAGAGCAAGACTCGAACGAAGCAAACAAGTGGTCCGAATTCAAGGCTGTTTTCGACTATTGTCTCCAGAATTATCGTGACTTCGAACTTTCTCATCATTGGAATAAATGCGAGGAGCCTGGTCCTTCGGGTCGGGTTTCTCCTGATCACGTCCACCCCATGAGCGACAACCTCCAGTCTGGCGAGCTCTCTGTTCCCCCTCCTGCGACTGCTGCTGGCACTAGTACTACTATCACTACTCAGTTTGATATCCAGACCTCAGACTCCAATGACTTGGACTTAGGCGCGAACTTCGCCAATTTACCCCCAGCCGACGACACCCCTCAACACGACGCTGTCTTTAAGTTTGATGATTCTGAAGAATGGGACGCACTTGCCCGTAGGTGGCTACATGATTTTCTCGACTGGCGAGAGGAGGCCATAGTAGAACCCCATGTCGAACCCCATGTTGAACCTCGAGGGGCTACTGTTCAGGATAATAATGTGGAGGAGGATATCATAGACGTTGTCGAGTGAATCCAGGGGCTGGAAGACCCGAGTGGTCAGGGGGATGGTCAGTATGTCTTGTATTCTGGGTGGCGAGTCGGTCGCTGATTTGTGCAAATGCAGAGGGTCGTGGGTTTGAGGGGATGACTGCTCCATAGCTCTCAATACTTACCCGCAGGAAGCACTCAGGACGTCATACCATTGCTTCGGGTTTCGATCCGTTCGGACCTATTCAAGGATACCAGTTTATCACCCCAAGTCGTCGTTCAACTGACCGCTCATTTATTTACATTCGCTCCCCGACCGTGTTCAACCATGGTCTCCTCTGTTTTCCTACGGACTTGGACCAAATGTCATAGCTTATACTTTTTCTTGTTTTGTTTCGGCCTTTGTATCCTACGCTGTGACATATATGAGGTTTCAACGTCAAAAAAAAACTATATACTTTACCGCTCTATCGTGCAATAAAATTTGTTTTCTCTCGATAAATTTGGAGTGCTGTTGCGCTCGCTTATTGAATTATCGGCTTCTTGTTCCGAGCTGAGCTTGAATCGCCCTCTGAAGGGTTTTCCTTCATGTGACCGACCACGGTACGATACTTACTTTCCAACCGTCGATGTCGACTCAAGCCCCACCGATCGCTTGGGCATACGAAGACGAGAGATTGCGTTGAAAATCCAAGTATTATCGGGATTTGAGCGGAATGGCCCCGCAGTATCTTCTATGATCTATCGGACGCGGTCACATGTCAACTTACACCATTATTAGCGGTGGGTGGTTTCATTTATTGTGCTTGCGTTGTTAGAAGGTGCATACTGTTATTCACCGAGACCCAATGACAGAGCCTCGCTGCCGGTGCACGCGATACACTGGCCGTATCAATGGGTTGAATCATTCACACCGGACCTTAACAAGGAAGAGGAATTTGTCAAGATCGAACAAGGCTGCCTGTAAATGGAATTCGGCTATTTCTGTCATATGAACCATGGCCCGACTCGGACTCAAAGGACTGAAATGATGCAACGCCCAACCTCGAATTTGTCCGTTGGGTAGATGGTCGACGCGTATGCTGTCCCAACTGTCCACCGTTCCTGATACCAAAGGAAGTCCTCAAATGGTTTAGACTTTAGAAGAGTGATTGATGCTGTTTGAGGTGATTCCGAGGCCTCATACTCGCTTGACGATGGCATGTGAGTCTTCGTCTCTTTGTCCTGAGATTTTCGTGGCTTCTTTCTCACATCTTCCTTCAGTTGAGGACCCGAAGGCTGAGGGGTGCGTACTGTATTACTGTATTGCCGCCAACTTCCCTTTCGTCCGGCCTCGAAGCGTTCTGATCGGCCTGCGTTGCAAATAGGTATGTTGCCTTGTGCTGATGTCATTGTTCACTGCCCACTCGATCCTACATAGTGGACTTACTCTCAGGTTGCTTGGTCGTCAGGCCACAGTTTTCAAATCCTTCAGCATCCGCTGTGGCCCGCCCCGTTCTCAGACGTCTATAAGTACCCTCAATTCTCAACGATACGGAGCCCCAACTGTCCCGCACTCAAACCCTCTGCATCTCTCGCCCACTCCAACTCTCCCGGCTCTCCCAAAGCTCAAGTTCTAGCCAACAACAATGTCAATCAAACGAGAATTGTCCCCAATTGACCTCGGTAGTCTTGACTCTACTATGACAATTAAGGAGGAACCAGCGCCGATTGACCTCAGTCGCTCCGGCCTCACTGTGTCAACTCAAAAGGAAGAATCACCAACTGACTTGGGTCATGGCAACCATCCTATTCCAGCCAAAAAGGAACCATCGTCAAATGACTTCAGTCACCCCAGCCCCACTGTGCCAATGGAACAGGAGCCGTCGCAAATTGACGACGAACAGCAGGACTTCCCTACTCCAGTCCAAAGGGAATCGTCGCCTATCATCCAGAGGAACCCCGAGACTACTGGCGATCTTCACAGAGGCTATGCTAATAATAACCCTCGTCGTCTACGTCCTGCCTTCTATCCACTAGCCTACAGACACTTCGCCCGGGACTACTTCAATGCTGTACCTCGCTTGTCGTTCGAAGTTTTAGACGTTTTCGGGTTATGGGTGGAGAAGAGAAGCCTATACATGTCTACAGCTTGGAACAGGTTGCTTTCTCCGATTGTAGCTCCGCCGGGTACTTGTTGGGTTATTCGTCAATGCCAACCTTGCGGGTGCCGAGTATTGATGATAGAACAGTTCACGTTCCATAACCCAGAGCGCTCTGAGATGCTGCAAGAGGCGCAGATCATTTCGAACATTTTATTCATGGATCGTAAGTTCTGGCTTTCGTTGATATTGATAAAAGTAGATACTGATCGGAGTACGAATGATAGGGTATGCGAGGTCAGACGCGACTTTTTGACTACTTGGGATTTGCCAAACGACTCCCAAACGGCATCGAATGAAGACTTCATGAGCACTATGCCACAAACATGCACTCAAGGCTTGTCAGATCTTGGTCCTATCTATCTTCTTCCCGTCTTTGTTTCTAAATCTTCATGTACTCGACATGCATCTGCTCAGTATCAAACTCGACAATCATGTATTTTGTCCGCCTCTGTAGCTAAAGAATTGATACTCGTTTTACCCGCCTCGTCTTGCGACATCCTAGAAGCGATCCGACGTGAACCTGAGTGTATCAGCCTGAGAAGCTTTGTACAAAACATAATGACACCTTTTCTGACCATCCCTTTGGCCGTCCAAGTCGTTGGATTGAGTGGGATTGTACTGTGTGAGGCTTTTCTGGGTCTCACACGAGCAGCCTGGATCGAACCTCGATCGGCGTTAAGAGGTGTCCAATGGGGATGCCGCTCGCTTCTGTCAAGCGACTGTCAACATCAACGTTCTTCAAGTTTGGGTTGCCCGGCTCTTCTGAAATGGACAGTACCGAGGGGTCAGTGACGCAGCTGGTAGCTATAGGGTGCGTACTGTGTACTCGAAGGATGAGACCAACCCCTACAAACTACGTTCTGTTTACTGTTTACTCGCAAGTTGGCAGCCCACTCTTTGTCGTTGTCTTCAAATAGTGTGTTATTGACTCATTTCATTTCCCACTTGTCAGAGGACTTGAATGTCGAGATTAGGTTGACAACCTTGCATAATAACCGTGCGCCCGTCGTCGACTGCACGGAGGCATTGTCTGCCAAGCTTGTTGAAACAGTTGAAGACATCCCCGTCCGTATCACGGTTAACGTTTTTTGTAGAGGCTCTGTAGCTTCAGCCGTCAACCATAAAATGTACTAAAGTGCGTCTTGCAGGGGTTTCCGGCCGCATCTAGACCCTCTTCATCCAAATCCTGATAGACGCTCTCCACGACCGTGTCACCTTTTTTTTAAAAAGTACCGTGACGGTACACTCAAGCAACGACAGTCTCCTCAGGCTAATCGTCGTGCATGATGGTGCTTGTCGTCCTCGTCTTACAATTTCTGAACAACGAAGAAAGACCAGGGCCTGGGGGATCTTTGGTGGGCCGACATGGCTCGCTTGGTATTGATACGAAGAGTGAGGACCACCGTTACTTCTCTGTTCTTTTGGTCCATATATCAGCGCTCAATTTTCCTGGTGCTGATTTTCTCCTTACCGTTCTCTCTCCTTTGCGAGTTTTTCCGATAATTTTTATTCTTTTGTTTTCTCTTTGGGGCTTGTTTGCTGAAAATCTTTGAGATTCCAAGGTGACAAGTCGACTGCACCGTACCGCCTACGTGGCGTGGTCTTTCAGACTCGGACCCCCTCATCGTCCCCTCGTTCGTTGGCGCAGTTAGGTCATAACTTCGCCTCACGACATTCTCGCTGGCAATCCAAGTTGGAGAAGACAATGTCTACGACTCGTAGGCGTCCCCTCTGCGTGCTTATCGAGTCACAACCTAGAAGTACAATGCCCACTCGACCCCGCGGATCGACCCCACGGTTCGACAATCGGTCGGGTTTTCGCACTCGATATACTCTATCGATTAGGTGGGCTGCCTTAAATTCATATTTCTCCGTGGCCTGCGGTTCCACATAGACAAACAGACCTCTGTGTATACATCACGGGACTCGGAGGGTTTTGTTCCTCATCCTGCGTTCTCCCTTCTTGCACTTGAACTTGCACATTGTTCATTTTTCTTGTTGGGAGTGTATACATCTCCTCGTGCTCCCCATCTTCGACGCTAAAGATCTCCCAGCCAACATCTTCAATACCTCTCATCTCATATACCCCGCTTCATACTCTTCATCACTCACCCAACACACCCATCACAAACCTGCTCGACGCGCCTTGTTCAACGACACGTTTCGATCTAGCCGTTGGGTGGTGACTTCTCTTCCGACAACGTTGAAGGGCTCCTAGACAACACTTCCAATACCTCATACCCTCTCCTGCGCACCACACACACCGCAACACCTCCCCAACACCTCCAGCGCTTGACCTTCTCGCACAACGCGTTTTTGGACATCGGCAACCTCTCTTCCAACACCGAGGCCTCTTCTAGATACCACCTCCAATCACTCGCGTCCTCTTTCCTCGTACTCCATACCCACTCGTACGCACCACAGGTCCCGTTCAACCCTTCGGCGCGCCTTGTATCCACCTTTCCATCCGCTTCTCCGACTCGTTTGCAATTGTTCTATTCTCCCAGGAAGATGTCTGATGCGTTGAACAATACATACCAGGGGGCTCTCAATAACGGGCTTCCTACTCGCCCCGAGGAGAAGAATAACACAGGCCCGCGACGTTCCGCAAGGTTGGCTGAGATGCGGTTACTAGAAGATATTCAAGAGACAAACAATGTTGCTAGTCTTCCAAAGACAAGGAAACGCCCTCGACAGGATCAAGATGAGGCTCAGGGGTCTGGGACTCCTGATGCTCCGAAGGCAAAGAGACCGAAGCTCGAGGAAACGTACAAGGTTCACAACTACTGCTCTGATGGCGAGCTACTGGATACTGAACAGGGCTCGAAGGCTCTGGGTAACGACGCTTCGGGGAAGACATCGAAGGGAAGGGAAGTGGACGATCACCATGCTCAAGACCGCGATGGCTTGCTGGTGGGCGATCAAGGGGACTCCAAACAGCCCATCACCACTGGTTTCACGAAGGCGGAAGAGCCAACGGGGAATGAAGAGGTCAACAACCACGGCTTCAACCAAGTTGGCCAACCGCTGGACAATCAAGGGGACGTCTCAAAGGAGGAAGAAAAGGCTTACCACCACGACCACGATAACCTTCCGGTGGACGATCAACAGGACGACTCTACGGATACTGGCGCTCCGATCGAGGAGGGTGCAGAAGACGACAACGGCCATGACCATGTCCCGGACCAAAATGGCTTGACAGTCGATGATCAAAACGACGAGGATCCGTCAGATGTGCAAGAGCAAGACTCGAGCGAAGCAACCAGATCGTCTGAATACGAGCCTGAGCCTAACTTCGAGTTTGTCCATCCAAAATTCCTCTTGTTGCATTATCGTTGCAAGAGATGCAAGCCTGGTTCTTCCGATTGGGTTTCTATCGCTCACGTCCACATCGAGGACGACCCCCACTTTCGGGGTCCGTACTACTGTCTCTTCCCCGGCGCATAACCAGATCCCACGTCAGATCCTCGCCAACCAACACTGATCAGGTGGACGGTCAGTATGTCTTGTATTCTGGGTGACTCGGACGCTGATATATGTAAATGTAGAAGGTCATGTGTTTGAGGAGATGACCTCTCCATAACTCTCAATACCCGCATGAAGTACCCAGGACGGCCAGGATTCTGGCGCCCACACCACCAACGTCATACGATTGCTCCGGGTTTCGATCCGTTCGGACCTATTCAAGGATACCAGTTTCATCCCCCAAGTCGTCGCTCAACCGACCGCTCATTTATTTGCATTCCCTTTCCGACCGTGTTCAACCATGGTCTTCTATATTCTGCTTCGGACTCGGACTGCTCGATTGAATTGAATGTTGTCGTTTCACTTTGTTTTGTTTTGTTTTTGTATCCTACACTGACATGTACGAAGTTCGAATATAACAATCCATCCACTTTACCGCTCTATTGCGTCATTATCTTAATGTTCTCTGGACGGACTTGAGGTGCTGGTGTGCTTATTGAATTTCGGCTTCTTGTTCCGGGCTGAGCTTGAATCGCGCTCATAGGAACAAGGGTTTTTCTTCCTGTGGCTCGACCACAGAACAGTTCAAACATCGACGCCGATGTTGACTCAAGCCTCACAGGCCTCACCGATCTCACCGATTACATGGGCATACGAAGATCGAGAGATCATATCGGATATAGGGATTTGAGCGGAATGCTACCGCAGCATCTTTTATGATCTATTGGACGGCCACCAATTTCATGAACAGCAGTAGGTGTTCTCATGATCATTGTGGCATTCACGTCGTCAAACGATCCATAACTTATTGAGACTTACTGACAGTGCCTCGCCACTATACAGGCGATACACTGGCCATGTCAAAGGCTTGAATCATTCATCCTGGACCTTCACAAGACAGAACAATTTGCCCAGATCAAGACGAGAGTCCTTGCTGACGCGACCGCGCAACAAAACTCTTGAACAACGCTGCCTGTAAATGGAATTCGGCCATTTTTATCACCTGAACTACGTCTCAACTCCGACGACATAGGGTTATGACGGCGCAAGGCCCCGGCCTCAAATTTGTCCGTTTGGTATGTGGTCGACGCGTGTCCAACTACTACCCACCTTTACTGATAATAAAGGAATTGCTCAAATGGGTTAGATGTTTAAAGAGTGATTGACGCTGTTTGAGGCGATTCCGAGGCTTGACACTGGCCTGACGACGGCCATGTGGATCCCTATTCCGGGATTTCTGTCCCTTCTTTCTCACAAACTTCTCTCAGTTTAGGACCCGAAGTGCGTATTGTCGCTAACTTCCCGTTTACCCGGCCTTGAGGCATTCTGATCGGCCTGAGTTTCAATTAGGTATATTGTCGTCCCTTGTGTCGATGTCATTGTTCATTGCCCACTCGTTCCCACATAGTGGACTTGCTCTCGGGTTGCTTGGTCTTAGGCTCCACCGTTTTCAAATCATTCAGGATCCGATGTGGCCTGTCCAGGAGGCAAACGTCTATAAGTACCCTCAATTCTCAGCGATATAAAGTCCCAACTGTCCCGCACTCAAACTCTCTTCACCTCTCACCCACTCCAACTCTCCCAACTCTCCCAGCTCGCAAGTTCTAGCCAACAACAATGTCAATCAAAAGAGAAATGTCCCCAATTGACCTCGCTCGTCTTGACTCTCCTATGACAATCAAGGAGGAACCAGCGCCGATTGACCTTGGTCGCCCCGGCTCCACTATGTCAACCAAGAAGGAAGAGTCGCCAGCTGATCTCGGTCATGGCCATCATCCTATTCCAGTGAAAATGGAACAATCGTCGAATGACTTCAGTCACCCAAGCCCCACTGTCCCAACCAAACAGGAGCCGTCGCAAATTGACGACGAACACCAGGACTTCCCTACTCCAGTCCAAAAGGAATTGTCGCCTGTCATCCAGAGGAACCCCGAGAACACTGGCGGTCTTCACAGAGGCTATGCTAATAACTACCCTCGTCGTCCACTCCCTTTTGTCTATCACCTGGCCTACAGACGCTTCGCCTGGGACTACTTCAATGCAACTCCTTTCTTGTCGTTCGAAGCTTCGGACGTTTTAGGGTTCTGGAGGGAGAACAGAAACATGTACATGTCTGCCGCTTGGAACAGCATGCATTCTCCATTCGCACCTCCGCCGGGTACTTGTTGGATTATTCGCCAAACTCCATGTTGCGGGCGTCAAGTTATAGGGCTCGAATGGTGCACGTTCCCAAACCCAGAGCCCGCTGAGATGATGCAAGAGGCGATGATCATTTCGACCTTACTATTCATGGAATGTAAGTTCTGGCTTTCGTGGAGATTGATAGAAGTGGATACTGATCATAGTACGCACGATAGTGTTTGCGCAGCTAGGTGCGACTTTTCAACATTTGGAAGTTATGGGACGACTCATAAACGGCGGCGAATGAAGGCTTCACGATTGCTATGCCGCAAACGTAGGCTCAAGGTCAAGGCCCAGAGGATCATCAAATCTTGATCCTATGAATATTCTTCCACTCTTTGTCTCCGAATCTCCATGTACTTGATATACAAAGCTCAGTATCAAACTAGACCATCATGTATTTTGTCTGCCTGTTTCTGTAGCTGAAGAATTGATACTCGTTGTCTCCGCCTTGTCTTGCGACATACAAGCGATCCAGCATGTATGTGAGTGTGCTAGAAGCCTTGTATAAAAGGCAATGCCACATTTTCTGATCGTCATTGTGACGAAAAATCACCCTTCTTCGACCTTTGGCCATTACTGTTGAAGGATTGAACGGAATTGTATTTCGTGGAATGAAGCTTTTCTGGATCCTCCCGCACAAGGAATACTGTGCTGAGGAGGAGCAACAAAGACAAGTTTCGCAATAGGCATTCAAGGCGACTTGTCAAGGCTGCACCTTGCTTGAGAAAAGACGAATGATGGTGATTAATGGCCCCTCGAGCCCATTGGGGGAAAGGGAAATATGCGACGCAACACCTTGCAGAAAATAAAGAAAAACATTATCTCACACCCCGCAATGAGATGCGAAGGACCATTTCAAGTTGTTAGACCGGAGTCCAACTGATTGACAACAAAAGCATTCCAAGATCGACGCAATGGTCGAAAGGAGTGGCGCTCGCTCCAAAGCACTAGCATCGCGGGATCAAATGTCCATCAAGTTCGTACAAGTCAACTATATTCGGATGTCCCTTGTGTATGAGATGTTTGTTTCATGTATTGTCGATGAAGTTCGGAATCAAGTTCAATTGTTGGGCCACTGGCACTCCTCCCTGGCGCCATCAGAGATCCGAGCTCTTCTATATATAGCAAGCGTGCTAGAACATTATCGGCCACGTGCTCGTTTCGACCGAGATAGTCCGAGCGCAAGATCGTTATTGTGCTGCTCTTGTGCTTTCGCTACCACTACTTTACAAAGTTTCATTCTTGAAGACAGCCGCTTGAAACCCACCACGAACTTGTGTAATGGTTGTTCTACGTATCTATGTGAAAACACAGCATGGACGTCTGGCAAATTTGCAAATGGCCACAACCAGGATTGTTCTCCGGCCGCAGTGGGCCAAGCGAAGGCCACAATGAGAGCCCAAGCTTTATATAGTATTATTAATATGAGATGTGGCCTAGCGTGGCCGACAACAATGACCAAGTTGCGCATGGAAACGAAAAGGAGTGTGAGTTCGGATTTGATTCCAGATCCTGGCGGTGTTCATCACCTTGATCACTGTTCGGGAAATGTCCTTGTTTACTTTTCTAGTACTTTCCATTTTTGACCCGAGGGTTTGAATGGTGTACCTTGCCCCGCCGCTCTCTCCCCATTTGTAAATCCTTCAAGTTTGATGGGTTTCGAGTTTGCATTGTTGGGATATCATTGTACGCTGAGATCGATCTCGTGAATTGGTTGTTGTCCTTCGCTCTCACATGATCCTTAAGTTTCTCGCTCCGCGGGCCACCGCTTCAAATGCTTTTGATGTGGTCTCCTCGAGTGGCCACCCCTGACTGCTATAAATTGCATATCCCCAGCCAACATGTTTCTTGGACTCCCGCCGCGCTCATCTACTCTGCTCTCTCACTGTTGAAACGTTCCAACGATCCACAATGTCAAGCAATACTGAGTCGTCGCCAACAAACTACAGTCCCGGACTCACAAGTAGCAATCACAGCGTCAACGAGAAAGTTCAGAACTCCTGGTCACGCCCTACCTTCCAACGCCTCGCCTACAATCTCTTCTGCAGGGATATCACAGAGCTCCCCATGTACTTACCAATCGAGGATCAATGGGTTGCTACGAGAAGACTCTGGATGGGTACAGCTTGGGATATGCTAAATTCTCGTTTGATACCTGAACCGTCAACCTGTTTGAACAAAGGCCTCTGTGAACCCTGGGAGCTCGAAGTCGTGGAGAGAGAGCAAACTTGGCTCCTCAACCCGGAGTATTCTGTAATGCTCCAAGAGGCTGAGATTATTCTGGATATACTAGAAAGCCAATGTGAGTTTTGAATCTTTGCATAGGTTGATGAGCAGAGAAACCTGATGGCGGATATTGAATGTAGCGTTCATTCCTGAACTCGATGCTTACCAGAAATATGCGGAAACCGTGAAAAGACTCTCAAAACAATGAAGACTTCGTGAATGATATGCGTCACAGGGTTCCGACCAAGTCACTGAGGATGAATGATCAAATGTTCATTACATCCACCATCTCTCACTTCCTCTTTCGAACGTCAAGGAACTGTATATGTGTCTGCGAGGAATCAAGTTCCATTATAATATTTAACGCCTACCTATCTCTGTATCCGAAGAATCATGTTTCATAATCCCAGTCTTGGTAGACGATATATGTTGAGCGATAAAGTACAGTCGCAGTACGAGAGCAGATCGGGGTGCAAATGTTGCGTGGTAAAGACAAAGGTTGTGTGTGGGATTTGGCCATCGCCTTGCACAAAAGCAGCGACCCTTAGCCTTTCCCGGTCTTTGACCCATGAATGATTCACGCAGTGGCCGTAGGCCCCTGTGTCTCTTTTTGTGTAAGGATCAAATGCTGCATTTACGGCTTGTGAACAAGCTAGTGGTGGCCTCTGGATGAACCATGAGTGGCCAACTTAGGCTGGAAGAATGGGATATAAAGGGTCCTGGCAACCTTCTTGCCAATACACCTACCAAACACCTAGCAACCTAACCGTCTGCCAACCGAACGAGTGATCACCCCCATCTTTACCACTTGTCCCTGACCCAACACAAAGACCCATATCTATTCCCAAATCCAAATTCTAAAATGGAGAAGAATCGGCCTCCCAAGCATCCGGCATCAAGTCACGTACCATGCACCGACATATCTGATGACGACTTCATCGCATGGTTTACAGCAAAGTTGTACGCGGATGGAGTACTCGGTGGAACTATCGACCCCGAGGAGCCAATCGAGGAAGTCCAACTGATAGAATCTGCAACCAAGGAGCTCGAACGGTGTCGTCAATCAGAGGAGACCCTGCTCAAGCTGCGTCGGGAATGTTGCGACTATTACGAGCAGTACAAATTCAGAAGATACAGAGAGGAAGCTACAGGAACATGCTCACCATCATCGAACTCTGGCGAAGGAAGAGGTATGGCTGCATATCCCGGGACCGAACATCAGCAAGATCATATCCGGCAGCAACTCGACGAGATGGCAGAGAGCTTGTGTGCTATGTCACTTTGATCTAGATACATACGACGATGTTGAGCTTCCGTTATTCTTGAAAGAATTCCAGTTTCTATTTCGGACCCCATGATGCTTCGTGCACGGTTTTATGCTGTAGCGGCCTCACAAGTTTTCTGGATGCTGCCGCATCGATGCGCCGGCGATCGGAGCTTCGCCGGATATAGCAACTATACAAGTACACCAACAGCCACAGCCACGTGTTTGTTATCTTTCTCACTCCTTGCTTCCCCGTTCGTGCACCGTCTGTTGTTGACTCTGGTCATTGATTCGCTGCTGAACGCCGAATGCACCGAAAGTAGGCTTCTTTTGAAATTTCGTGAAAGTCAGCCGCATATGTTTGGGCTGACGTTGGCTCTGTTTTGGGAGGTATAAAACGAAACAGTCTGGTTGGGTTTCTTTCTCAACACGCTCTCCTTTCGACTGTCATCTTCACCGACCCAGGTGGTCTGCAACTCTCTTTTTTCGCTATCGTATTGCTTTCGTACTTTCGTTGCGACTGGTTCGCTCTAATTGTTATACTTCACCTTCGTTGACGACCCCTTCACGACCCTTACGAACTTTCACGTTGATTCGTTCACAATGGTTGTCCTCACCCCAAAGTTCACTCTCCTCGCTTCCTTGTCTGCCATTGCGGCTTTTGCACTCCTCCCTCCAGCAGAAGGTCTAAGTATTCAATCTCGCCAAGTACCCGGGCTATCTTCATCTCGTTCGTTCCGTTTACTCGAGGTAGCGATCTAGTAACTCAAATGTGTGTTTCAGAGTTGGATACCCTCAGGAAGACATCTGGAGCTCTCCCGGGTGTCCCAGTATCTGCCACACCTCAGCAAGGTGGGGTCAACATCCCTGGGGTGCCCACAAAGGTGAGTCCAATGTTGTTGATACGTTGGTCTTTCTGATACGATTTGTTGCTTTCATCAATATAGAGATCCCCTGAGTTACTGACACCTTTGAATGGTGTGCTTCGACCCCTCGCCAACCTCACTCCCGGTCTTCCTTCTCTTCGCCGGGATGCGGGACAGGAAGTTGTTGAGAAACGAGGAAAGCATCTTCGCCTCAGTCATGAATACGAGAAATTTGATCACCATCGTTTAGCTTCTGCCAACGTGAAATCTACCGCTAACGGTTATGGAAATCGGATTCGTAATCGTAAAAGACAGCGCCCCGACGTCGATGTTGTTGGACATGTCTTCCGAGAATATACAGAGCAAAAGCGGGACGAGGAACAACAGAAGGTTCCTGGTAGGATTGCTATCATGGTGAGTCTCCTGATGCGTTCCACAAGACTCAACCCAATGGCGTCTTGTTTCTCTCAGAGCCCCTCGGCAGATTCTAGGGACGGGAAATCTATCGCTACCCTGTCACTCTCTTCAGGGACCGACAAACCGACGAATGGAAGCGCATTTGTACTGAATGCCTCAGGGACAAATGCCACTCAGGTATACCTGGTGCCCGCCAGCTCTCAAAATCAAACTCAGCCTGGTGAGAGCACACCCGAGTACCAGGCTGTCGAGGTCCACCTCCATATTGAAGCTGCTGGCAATGACTTCTGTGCTACGTTCGACCCAAATCCTCCCAAACCAGCTCCTTTGACAGCCGAGCAATGTACAAACGGTGCCCATTCCGCGCATAAGAGTCAAATATTCGCTTACTATCCTGAGTCCGGAGCAATTCGTCCAATGTGGTATGACGGAGAAGAGACTGATGACGATGATGAGGACCCAACCCCAGACGATGATGGTTCTGGCTACGATGGTGTTAATAACTCAACGACATCCGATCAGGATCCTGGTACTCCAACGAGTAGCAAAGTAGTTGGTGTTACCAGTCTAGCCACCAATACCCGACCACCTGCGTTGCTCAAGTCCTTCATTGCCGAAAGTAACCCCCAAAATGTGACTCTCGTATTCCAGCCCATACTCGGAGGAAACTCGACCAGCCCCTCGTCCAATTCGACCGCTCCTGCAACGAATTCGACCTCTAGTTCAACAACCCTGACGCCATCGCCAACACCGTCGCCATCTACCTTTGCTGCCGCTCAAATCGCTTCTGTATCGGTAGCGATTCCTGGCTCACCGACCACCAGCGCATCTTCGAGTACCTCTTCGGTCCTATCTTCAACGTCATCGGGTTCTTCGATGCCGGCACCATCGCCCACCTCTGGCGTTGTCGATATTGAGGTCTTCAACCCTTATGCTGTCGAGTCTTCGGCAACAACGAATAGTACTAGCTCGATCGTGACCGTAACACCGGCTAGTTCCTCCATGTCGGCCTCGATTTCTGGGTCTGCTTCTGCAAATGTCAAGGCTGTTGGACCATCGTCGTCGATTGTGGCTATTAGCTCTGGCGCAAGCTCAACTGTCTCTACAAGTGCAACAGCTAGTTCGACGGAGTCTGTGGGTGCAACTGCTAGTGCGTCTCCTTCAATGACTGCTGTTAGTACTGCCCCTTACGATTGGATGTTTAAGGAAGGTACGGTTCGGGATCAGTGAACGAGATCTGGCGAAAGATGTAAAGGGAAGATTCAGAGGTGAAAGGTGTTGGTGATTGTAATATTTGTTCCATTCGTTGTCAGCTGTATCGTATCACAACCTAAATCTCACACATTCGTTACCTGATTACTCTCTTTCGCGAGCGTTACGTGCAACTTCGATGGTGTAAAGTGTAACAATTGTTGGGAAATCACGATTTTAGTGTCTAAGCTCGTGTTTGATCGTGTATTCATTGACGATCACGCCATTCCGCCAGTAGAGAAATCTAAACACCAGGAGTGGTGACTACAACCCCTAATGGAGGTTCCAAACAAGTGTGGTTATGTCACTTCTCTGAACTTGAGTCGGGGCGGAAAGTTGAATAAGGCAACCGTCCTTCGTCTTTGTTAGCGTTAAAGGTGGGAATGCATATTGACGTAGTGGCAGGAGACTCAATCGGAGTCCCTTCCTTTTCGTTGACTTTGTTCTCGAGCTCTACTTTTGAGTCAACCGGAGTGGCTTCTTCGTCCTTCTTGCCAGCGCGGATGATTTTACGTTGGAGGGTGTACTTTTTAATGAAAAGCGCTATCATAGTTTACGCTCATTGTCAATTTCTGCTCAAATCAAATCGGAATCGTGCAGAGACATACCCATAGCGAGACAAAGGACGACGATGGGAGTATCAACGAGCCAAATCATGGCTAGGCCCTTCGTATATGCGTGTTGAACTTGCTGTCGTAATGAAGCTGGTTCGATACTTCCGAGTTGACGTACGCCATCTACCAAAGCGGAGCTTGACGTCGAAAGAGTCAAGTCAGGTATCTTCTTGATTCGTTTTTGTAATTCCTGTGGGTCATGGGTTGGTGATGTGAACTGCGCTCAATCATTGTGCATCGCTATTATTAGCACATACTGTTGACCAGATGGCTTGTCCGACTGATAGGCCAACCGTCGCTCCGAGTTGTCGGATGAGCCCAAATGTTGCGGTGCTTGTGGCCATATCGCGGAATGGCATTGCTGCTTGGAGACCGATGAGAGGCGGATTGAATAGTCCTCCGTAGCCTACTCCGGCTATGAGCGGGAAAATCAATCGGAGGGATCTAATCATTTTTCGAAGGAGGTGGTAAGTTATGGTTCGAGGAATGGATGTTCACAGCTTACAATGGAGATGTATTGTCTAGGGTAATCATGAGACCAAACCCGACAGCCATTACGACCTGTGATTAAAATGACATATGAACGGGTGTATGGATCGTGATGAAATGCTCACCCAAGATCCCCAGATGATCTGTCTATAATCTCCGAGGGCTGTTACAACAAACCCAACCAATGCAGATGACAGGGAGGACCCGAGCGACCCAGGAAGCATCCTAGATATAGTGGCGTAAGTCGATCAAGTCGGGGGTAGTCGAAAGACTGCGCACAGGATACCAGTTTTTGTGGCGGACGCCCCGAGAATTTGAAAGTATACCGGGAGGTAATAGGCATCTGCGGAGCTTGGTCGATTAAATCGCAAGTGGTCAGCAGTGGTGAATCATACTTTGAATGAACATCATTGCATGGAGGAATACTGTGACGAGTATGATCCCGGTAGTCCGAGTCTGCGAGTAAACTATGAGCTTTGTTTGAATGACTTTCGGATCAAAACTTACTTTGAATAGGCGGGGTGGGATAATAGGTGATCGGCTTGTGTATCCTTCCCAGAAACCCGCCGCGACCAGAAGTACGAAGCCCACAACCAGAAGAGTAATTGTCGGAGGAGATGTCCCTGTTTCAAACGTCGTGACGGGGGAGCACAACCACAGGCAGAGGCACTCACAACTTGTGCTGCTCTCGCTGAATCCGATCAAGAAGCATACGATCCCAGCGATGATCAAGAAAAGACCGAAGAAGTCAAACTCAGCGACGTATTGGCGGAAGGTTTTGGTGTGGACAGTTGGATTGAGGTGAAGGAAGAAAAACAAGAAGACCATGGCAATACCTCCGGTCGGACTAGAGTGGAATGTCAGAACTGAGGTCAGTTTGAAACGGTGAGGCTTACAGGTTGACCCAAAAACACCTGTGCGGAGTCAGATCTGATAATTAGTATCATATTAGATTACTTACCAGCGCCATGAGACGTGATCAGACAGTGCCTGGATACCAACCGTGAGGGAAGTACAACTCGCAAACAGTGATGAAACTTACGCCTCCCACGAGGGGTCCGATCAATCTGCAGGCTTGAAGTTAATAATGCTTCCGGTGAAAATTCTACGACGGACTTACGATGCGATCCCCCACAATGAACCTACATAGCCTCCATATTTACCACGCCTACGATGAAAGATCAGTCAGGAGGTCCTTACACAGCCTGAGGATCTCTACCTACTCCTCTAGCGTAACAATATCCCCGGTGATGATATTCACCATCTGAACAATGCCTGAAAAATTATGTTCTCGGATGTGATAAATTCGAACGCTCGGACCACGTACCTCCACCTCCAATGCCCTGAATTGCTCTGGCAATGATGAGCCAGGTCATGCTTTTGGCAGCACCACAAAGCGCAGAGCCAACCTAAATTACGTTGATCCCTAGTACAAAAGATGTCGGGATCTTACTCACGAGAAAGACAACAATGACTGGGTACAGGACCGCCTTACGGCCTGCTAGATCGGAGAACTTGCCATAGAATGGACCAAGTGCTGCTGCAGCCAAAAGGTAGGCACTGAGGATCGTGTCAATGAGGCGTGGATTTCACGGATGAACCAACAATGACGGTACCTGCCAACCCAAGAATAGCTGCTACCTCCACCCAATTCTTCAGTGATTGTAGGGAGAGCCGTGGCAACACTTCTCTTGCATGAGCAAGACCCTTAGAATCAGAACAAAATAAACGTACATGGTCTGGTCCATAGCCGACTATCATGTTTAAAGTTATTTCGTGAGATTGGCGATCGTGTTCATCGGGACGGTGACTTACAAGAAACAACGTGAGCATCAAGGACGTGAATACAAGGGGCATATTATTGTGCGGGAGTATTTGTTCCTCGTTGGCCTTCCATGATGCTCCAGGTTGAGCTTGGTCAAGCTGGTTGGCTCCATTCGGAGCAGAGTCCGTCGAATTTTTGGAGGACGAGGGTTCGCTGGCGGACATCTGGGGCAACAACGGGCCTGAGCCAATACTTGGAGGCAGGAAGGCCTAGGAAAAACGAAGAATGTAATCCCAATCCCCCATGGCCAGATAAAATACCCTACACAAGAGAATACCGGTTAGTCATCCGAGTCATATGGTCCGTTACAGCAAGCCGGTTCTCGGAATAGATGTTGTGTGAAAGTAATACCACTCGTCCACGTTTCCCAAGCGTCAGGAAAGATGCCTTTGCACGCAATCGACGAGGAGGCGTGATTCGACACGAGTTCTACCTAATGCCGAGCCCTCCAGACTACCTTTTACCTTCAGACTCGGGAGGGGAGAAATAGATCATCCAAAGGTACTCATCACAGCTGGATCCGATTTCTGAAATTGTGAGATTGCCGTTGTACGTAGCATCGGAGCGCATGTGCCACTGGTGTGCCGTACGATTGTGCTTAGACGGGCTTGGAACGAAAAGATGAAGGATGTGCCCATATTGAAAGGAATGCTGGAGTATTGGTGTAGTAATTGCTTTGACAGTTGACTCGGGAGTCAGGATCAAATCTAAAGTGAAAGGAAGGCACAACGGACTGATTGGCCCTGTCAGATCAAACGCCCAAGCAAACATGGGGTAGTGGTAACCTTGGTCGTTGCCATTCGAGGATGTCGACTAGCCGCGAGTTCGATTCTCGCTGTTTGCATAGAGTTTTGCTACGTTTGGTTTGAAGATCTTTTTGTGTATAAAAAATAGAATTGAGGCGTTCTGACAATATATGATGGGAGAAATGAGGTGAGAGTGGGGCGAAGATTGAAAAAAAAATTGAAGGGCCTGGCCGGGAATTGAACCCGGGACCTCCTCCAAATTCGCTTAAAGCGCCCTAAGAAGGAATCATACTACTAGACCACCAGGCCGTTATTACGCCTGCGGCTTTGGACCTCATGGCCTAGAAAGTGAAACCACGTGCCTCCTCTCAGTACCGACGCGTGGTCTGCGACGCGTCAGTGTGCGATCTCAAGTGCGCGACAAGTTATCCTATCCCGACAAAGTTACTTTCACCCAACCCCTCTTCAACGACCACGGTCATGGCCTCCCAACAGCAATCAAGCTCAACGAATCCTTCTTCAGAGCCCTCCTCGTCATCTGGAGGGCTAGAACCCCGCCGAGCAAGTGCATACAAGGCTTACCGCGATGTGAGCTACTCCCAGCATCGTTTCAAAGATCGGTGTGCTCATATATTTCCCATCAGAAAATGCGACAGCATGAGAGCAATAGCGAGAATCTGAAGAATCGTTGGTGACTCTTCGTATGGTGATGCACATCTTTGCTGACGGCGGTCTCTAGTCCGCTTTTCACTCAAAGACCTTGAGAGAGATTACGAGAAGACAGAAGACGACATCAAGGCAGTACAATCTGTAGGCCAAGTCATCGGCGAGGTTATGAAACAGTTAGATGATGAGAGATGTGAGCCATAGTTCACTTTTCTACACACGTTACGGGCTGACTTGGTATAGTCATCGTGAAGGCGTCCTCTGGCCCGCGATATGTAGTATCTTTTCGGCCCGCACTGCCAGTCGCCAAACTAAAGGCTGGTACGAGAGTGAGCCTTGACATGACCACGCTCACAATTATGCGGATATTGCCGCGCGAAGTCGATCCCATGGTTTACAAGATGAGTCTGGAGGATCCAGGAGGAGCTTCATTTGCCGGTATTGGTGGTCTGGGAGAGCAGGTTCGCGAATTGCGTGAAGTGAGCACATGAAACATTGTAACTTTTGCCCGCTGCTAATGGAAGCCATACAGGTTATTGAGCTCCCACTGTTGAACCCTGAACTATTCCAAAGAGTGGGGATAAAGCCTCCAAAAGGTGTCCTTCTTTACGGCCCTCCGGGAACCGGAAAGACCCTCCTAGCGCGTGCGGTGGCCGCAACTCTCAACACGAACTTCTTGAAGGTAGTTTCATCAGCGATAGTGGATAAATATATTGGAGAGTCAGCAAGAGTTGTCCGAGAGATGTTCGGGTACGCTCGAGACCACGAACCCTGCGTCATTTTCATGGATGAAATCGACGCCATCGGCGGTCGGAGATTTTCAGAGGGAACAAGTGCTGACCGTGAGATTCAGCGGACCCTCATGGAGGTGTGACCTTGTGTGCATTCGGTCCAATGCTTCCTGCTGACTTCCTCCGAACAGTTGCTGAACCAGATGGACGGATTTGATTCCCTTGGCCGCACGAAACTCATCATGGCCACCAATCGGCCAGACACATTGGACCCTGCCCTTTTGCGTCCAGGTCGACTGGATCGTAAGATAGAAATTCCGCTTCCGAACGAACAAGCACGACTAGAAATTCTCAAGATCCACGCCGCGCCGGTGAATAAAGGTGGTGAAATCGACTACGAAGCCATCGTGAAGGTTTGTTCTAGTTTGACTCAAGAACCCCCTCCGGTTTTGATTGACCTTGTATTATGCAAATTTACAACAGTTATCCGATGGGTTTAATGGGGCTGACTTACGAAATGTCGTCACAGAAGCTGGAATGTTTGCAATTCGAGATGATAGGTACGGGTGGGATCTCCGAGTTCCTCTCATAGAATAATCATTCTTTGCACCCAGAGAGTACATTAATCAGGAGGACCTTACAAAGGCCGCCCGAAAGGTCGGTGACGCGAAGAAGCACGAGAGTGAGTTACAGAAACTCTCCCGCCCCATGATTTTCCTAACTTGCCCACCGCCCAGCCAAATTGGAGTACTCGGCATAGATGTTGGCGTTCTGTTGCCCATGTCCGACCCACACCGTGTCACGACTTGTTATTTTTGGCGCCCCTTGTATTACCTTTTCTCACCTCTTATTGCTATCCTGCAGGCACCATCTTCCGGGGTCTCTTCACCTTCCCGCTGGACCGCGTGCTCGACTTTGCTTCCAAAATCCATCTACATCCCGCGTGCATAGCCTGACTGGTTGTTTCTGCCGCCCCGTGTGTGAAAAAGACGAGGACGGAGACAATACTTCGAAGCTCCATTACGCCCTTAAGCTTTGTGGCGCTCGGCAACACTTACACAGGGCGTACTTGCCGAACTTGTCAATTGAAGCAGGGAACTTCTGAGCTGCGAGTCCCTCGTTTTCGAACTGCCATAGAATGTTCGGGACCTGCTAGGTTCATTAGGTAGGCATTGTTTTTGACAATGTGGTCCATGAGGTTGTTATCCTTGGAGGCTATGGAAGCCCCAAGGAGAAGAGTCACGCGATTTCTGATTCACCGTTCATCGAATCTACTGCGGTCCGCGGTGTTCACGTACGCATACGCACTCGTCGGGATATCAAGGATTCCACATGTTGCAATGTCAGCGTCCTTTACGATGCCGTGAACGACCTATACGGGACAACAAACAGATCACCTCCAGAATGAGCGGGATCCCAGCATTGGATTATCGAAGCCCGATGTGAGTACTTGCGAGTATCCTAGTCATGGTAAAATGATCTTGCGATTTCCTCTTAGAGGGCGTTGGAGCCTTCTTCGATACCAGAATAGCTCGTTTCTCGCAGAGTGTCGCTATTGGTGCCCAAGTGACCAGTTATGGCGACTTGGATAATTTCCGGGATGCTTTGCCGCGACTCTCTTTCCTAGCCTCCCAAAATCAGAGTATAAAGTAGCTACGAGTTTGCAAGTGTATCTGCAGAGCTTGTCTACTTCACAAAGTTCACGATGCTCAGCTCATTGTTCATCTTCATCTCTACCACGTTGACTCTCGTGCATAGCCAGTCATCGCCGACCATCCCAGTCGGCGTTGTCAATAGTTGGCCTCAGGATTACCCTGGTAAACCTCAGGGTGATTATAGCCCAGCATGGCAGAGCTGTGAGTCGTTCGTCGCCGTTAGACTTTGACCATCCATGATATCCCGACAGACTTCGAGGTCACCGAACCTCTGCCTGGAGTGGACTTCTCGCTGGGGAGAAGCTTCGCTGGGAACATCGGGGTCGACCGAACTGGTCACCCCAATAATACGATCTTTTTCTGGGGTTTCGAGAAATCCAACGGTTCACTTACTACCGACTCCAGTACTGCTCCTTGGGGCATTTGGCTAAATGGAGGGTTCGTTCCATGATTCACTTCTCTTTCGGCTCGGTCTTACCATCCTCCTGCAGTCCTGGTTCTTCGAGCTTACTTGGTCTCGCGTTTGAAGTGGGACCATATGTCTTCTTTCCTTCTGACCGAACATGCTCACCTGTATTCCTAGAATGGCCCTATTCGTATTAACCCGGACCTATCTCTCTCAGAGAATCCATTCAGCTGGGATCGCCTTGCTGACTACTTCTGGCTTGACCAACCTGTGTAAGTACAAGTCTTCCCATTCTTTAACAATTGCTCTAAACGTGTTCTTTTGATCCGCGTACAGCGGTACTGGGTTTTCGACGGCAGACTTGGAAGGATTCGGTAAGTTTATTCCGTTTCCAAAGCGTAGGCGTATTTGGCTTAACATTGCACAGTTGGAGACGAAGAGCAAATGGCCACAGACTTCGTGCGTATCTAGTCGCCTCAAGGATGGTCCATCTCGGTTCCCGAGTCGGGTCCAGATGGCCATTGTCCCAGGATATTCGCTTTGAGATCAAACTTATTTTCCTCGACAGTGGAATTTTGTGACCAATCTGGTCAAAGTATTCCCCAGTCTCAAGAATCGGCCTCTCCACCTGACCGGTGAGAGCTACGCGGGAACTTATATTGTAAGACTTCGCTCTGGGATACTTGGGAATCAAATCTGACCCGATGCTAATTAATGACAGCCCTACATCACCAAGGCTTACTTCAATTTACAAAATCCTCCCACAACGATCGCGAAGATCGCGATTGGTGATGGGGTCCTAGGGAATCAAAGGCTTACCCAAGAACTCTCAGTCTTGAACGTCATCGAAACATATCCGCAGCTCATCAGCTACGATCCTGAGGTATTCCAGTACTTCCAAACACAGTCAGTTTCTCCGTTTCACAGCATCCCATGTGACTGGTACTAAGTCTCGGCACACTCATAGGTCACACCTCTGTGGATATGATGTGAATCTCTCTTATCCTGAAACCGCTCCTATCCCTACTATCAATCCCGCTATCCCCGCAAGATGGGAGGATGATGCTACCTCTTTGACTATGAACTCTAAATTTAAGTTCTTTTCCCGCGTATCGCAAAAAGCGAAGGCTCGGGCGATGGAGCGCAAGAGTTTCCGGTTTGACCGAAGGTCATTCCCGGACAAGGCAGAGTGGAAGAGGGATCTCAGGGACCGACCCAATGGCACTATCGATCCTTGGTACGGTTGCGCCCTCCTTGAAGAGATGGTAGACTATGCCGTCAATTTCTCATTGCCTTGGAGTAAGCACACTTTAAGAACTTTGTTGGGCTCTATCGCTGATTAATCTTCAGGCAATTCTGGGTCATGGGATGGCTTCAATGTGAGCGACTTGTCCCATCACGAAGGACCTCCTAAGCTCTGACGGTTGATATCTCTCACAGTTCTACAATGTCCCCGATGCATTGAACCCAGGTATGTCCCAGACTCTTCGAAATCTTAACCACTTCGTCCTCATCCCTTCTGTTTAGAATCCCCGTTGGACGCCTCGGAATTCCTGAACAGTAGGTTTTAAGATAACGCGACTGAATTAATCAAAGATCGTGCTGATAAAATGAATCCAGATGACGCTACTCGTGCTGCGATTCACGCTCCAACAAGCAAGAATTGGGCCGCCACGATAAACTACCCCTTTTGTAAGCCTCACAACTACTATGTTGAACTGAACTGAATGTGTGTCTCCCAGCCGGCCCCGGGAATAGCGACCCCAGTAAGTTGCACCATTTCCTACATCATACAGAATTACTCACAAATCTTCATAGGCCCACCGTAAGTGGAGTGCTATTTATAGAGATTGCGATGACTCAATTTATTTGACCTTCCAGACCAATGGCTTTCCTCAACGAGCTCGCCACCAACACGACCAAGCACAATATCGGTGTCATCATCTACTCTGGAAATAATGATGCCCTTGTTGCTCACCGTGGCTCTGAGGGTACGTCGTCATATTTCGAGACCCTTTCGATATCTCATCACACTGGGTTCCATCAGTCGCGATACAAGTCAGTCAAAAGTACCAATGAATTACTTCATTCCTAATTTACTTCATTCAGAACGTAACGTTTGGCGGAATTCAGGGTTTCACCAGGAAACCTACAACCCCATTCTTCGACGATAACAATAACTTTGCCGGCATTGCTCATCAGGAACGGGGATGGTCCTTCTTCCTATTCAGAGACGCGGCTCACCAAGTCCCCTTAAGCCAACCTGCTGCTGTTAGTGATTTTGTGCTCCTTCGTCGCTCTCCAATTTGATTGATCTCTCGCCCTAGGCCTTCACATTCTTACGAGAGTTCATCCTCGGGAATAGCCAGATAGGTCTTGTTGTCGAGACCCCAACCACGACCTCTGTTATCGGCGGTGAAACATCCATATTCCAAGATGGCGTTCTTCCTGGCGACATTGGCATCTTTGTAGGATCGGGAGCGACCCAATCTACTTTCGCATATCCTGCCGCCACTGTCGATGCTTGGGCTAAATTTGCGGCGAAAGCGACTTCAGCACCATAAATCTTTCTTTCTGTACGACGATAACGCCTAGAACGACTTCTCTTCGATCTTCTTTCGTTCTTGCTTAGCTTTTATGATTCTTGGAAATGATTCGGAAGACTTTGAAATGTTGTATCCCTAAAATGTGAAATATGTTGCAAGGAAGAATGTCAATGATTTTTTACGCCTCGATGAAATAGTACTTTTGCCAATTATTGGACGTTACAACGTTTTGAACTGTTCGCATTCACCTTTGTTCGGGCTTTGGTTAGCTTCACGAACCGAAGAGAAAGCACCCTAATCTTCGACTTATCGGGCTGGTCTGGTAAATTCCCAGTTTTTGAATACACGAATGGATGTGCGGGATAGAATTCGAGCCTGATGCCATGAACTCGTGGCCAGTGGTGGAACCACCAATCAGATGCCGCGATGCCGATTGGTGTTCCTCGGTGCCGATTTCGTTAATAGCAAATAGGCGCTGAGACTGACTTCGACACCAGAACCTTTCTTTCTTGAGCAAAGGCTGGTAAGACCCCTGAGCTCAAGATCTCCCCCAGCGCAATATCCCGACTTGCTGTCAAACTTATGTCTACACTATACTGGAGATGATCAGTCTACTATGAATAGAAAGCGAAAACAATCATCGACACAGTCTGTTACTCTTGATAAGTACTTCACAAAGGCTGGCCCCTCTTCCCTAGACAAGAAGCCTAAATTATCCAGTACCAAGAACCCCATAAAGCTACCGAAGAAATCTAGCAAAGCGCGTACCGATGTTATCGTGATTGAGTCCGACGACGACTCCGCGTCCGTCAACGCATCTCACATTGTCATTGAGTCCTCCAGTGACATTGAGATCCTTGATGGGCCACCGCCAACGCAGAAGACACGGGTTACCTCCAAAGCACCCCAAAGGTTATCTCAAGGAAACAGTAGAGCTGTGCTTGCTACGCAATCTCCTCCTCGTCAGGAATCGGTTGCTTCTGTGAACTCTGCACAGTATGCACACTCAACGACTTTACTTGTCTCATCTCAAGCCTCGCTGGCGGGGAAAACATCCTTCTGTGTGGATGAGCCTCCACTCACAGAAGAAACCCTTATCGCATCGCCGTCCGTTCACCAGCAATGTCATGGCGCATATACATCGACAACGGGAGATTTGGTTGGGTCAGAGACTCAACCCATTGACGGGCATGAGGAGACGGAAACACAACAAGTGCTTTTAGAGGGCATTGACACATGGGGTATGGGTGACGACGAGATGGATGTAGTCAATGCCGACCTCGAACCCGAGTCTCAATTTAATGTCGACATTGATTTGACCCTGGACGAAGGTACTCCTTCGAGTGGTAGAGGGATTTCCTGCCCCGTTTGCAATTTGACCTTTGATGGTCTCCTCGCACCGGTATCTCTCACCTTCCTTCATCAGCGACCTATTTAATTCATGATTTTCAGGAATTCGAGAGACACGTAAACGAATGTCTTGATGCTTCTTGCGCGTCTGATTCAAGAACAACCGTTGCATCTCCTTCTGTCGCTTCCACTTCGAAGCCTGTACCTCCACCCGCCCCTCAGTCACCAGGTCCCAATGTAGCTTCCGCCCCTCAAGAAGGGACCCAAGCTACACCATTACGTTCTACTTCTAGTATCTTCGGCCGCCTTATGTCCTCGCATAAGGAGAACGAAGCTTGGAAGGAAGCATCCGCTGCAGAGGATCGAAACTTCCGGCCAACGAAAGGGAATGGCGGGAGGCGAAAGGCTCCCTTCTACAAGGTCATGACTGGAATGCCAATCGCAGTCGATGCCTTTCGTTATGGTGCCATACCAGGTGTGGCAGCTTATTTCTTGACGTGAGCATCCGGCTTTCTGTTACGTTCTCCGTAAATCTCATGGTGCCGCAGTCATGCCCACTCCGACCATTATACCAATCTCTCGTCAAATTGGAAACACGGACCAATATATTGCTCCGAAGGGACCGCCAATCTGATTGTGCATATGCTCTCCGTTGATCGACAATGGGTGCATCCTCTTCCTATGGACGTCCCTACCGTAATCCCAAACACCGGAGGGGTCCAGGTGACACTTATCGAAGCAAACCATTGTCAGTCCTCCACATGCTCTCCGATGCTTCTACCTTCTCATCTCCCGCAGGCCCTGGCTCCTGTCTCTTCCTCTTCGAGGGAAAGCAGACCATCCACGCAGGCGATAGCTCGTACAAATCCCACTTTATCGGCTCTGCCAGAGTATTCCGGTACCTACACTGCGGGGACTTTAGAGCTTCGCCTCAGCATGTTCTGCATCCTGCCGTGAGAGGAAAGAAGATTGACCAGGTATACCTAGACACAACCTACCTTGACCCACGGGTGAGTACCCTCGGATCAGAGACCGAAGGTGTGAATTTGACTTGGGGTTCAACTTGGCCAATAGTATTGCTTCCCGCCGCAGCCTCTCGTCATATCTGCATGTGCGGAATTAGCACGGAGGATTGTTGCGGGCCAATCCCTCGAAGATGACGATAAAGGAAAAGGAAAGTTGCCGAAGACCATGGACGGATGGTTCACGGTTCAGGACAAAGGAAAGCAGAAGGCGTCTAACAATGGAGGGAAAACTTTGGTTGTTGTGGGGTGAGGTTCTCGATCTGGCTCTCGTTCCCCCAATCCGCTCACGATGCTCTCAGAACCTACTCCATCGGAAAAGAGCGCATCGTCAAAGGTAGAGTACGCCCCCGCTATCATTGCACGCTGTAGTCTCATGGTTCTATCAGCCATAGCGAAAGCTTTAGACAGCAAAATCTATTGTGACAATCGAAAGGCTGCGATTCTCCGATGCCAATCGGACCCCGAGTTGCACGATATGCTCACCTCGGATCCTTTGGACGCCATTGTTCACCTTGTTCCCTTAAGCGTGATCGCATCTGACAAGCTGAAAGTCTACCTCGAAAGATGGAAGGGCAGTTTTAGCAAGATCCTCGGGTTCAGACCCACCGGCTGGACGTAAGTCGCGCGGGATCGAGGTTACTGTCCGCCGCTCACCCTTGTCACAGTTATAGCCAACCGAATGGCAGCGATACGCTTCCTGCGATCACTTCCATAATTTCTCGCTCACAATCTCGGGGTTATACCCACGCCAATATGAATCCGACGAAGGGTTCCTCGGCAACTCTTCAGGTTTATGGTGTCCCCTATTCGGAGCATAGCTCATTTTTTGAGCTCACTTGTTTTTCGTTGTCTTTCGAGTGGGGAAGGATGATTGCTACAGTTAACGTGGGGAGTGAAACGTCGAGAGGCAAGATGACTAAGTGGGTTGAACGATGGGAGGCAGAGAGGAAGAAACGGACTCTGGGCGATATAGTTCCTCATCGTGCTCCTGATTATTGGTAGACCATATAATTGTTTTCTCTTTTTTTGTATACACTTCTTGGATTCCGTCTGACCCTCGGACTTCCCCCGAAAATCACCCGAAAGCCCGTCATTCGAAATCAAATCCCTCTTAGACCCCTCGTGATCACCAGATGGTCCGTGCGCAGACTGGAATTCTATAAAACCAACCTGCCAACCATCTGAGCAACTCATACTTACCTTGATGGCACAGGTCCCTTCATGTACCTGGGTCTGTGGGCCGTGGGGTCCTTCCATAGCACGGCGACCTTGTCCCCAGAGGGAAACTGCGGTTTGTATGGCCTCCGGGTCATGCACCGTCTCAATATTTTCCTGTCCTGCTTCGGCCCTCGGGCTGGGCAGGCCATTATTTTTGAATTTATTTGGTTCTAACCCTAACCCTATTCCCTTACCATAAGAAGGAAATGTCTCATCCATCATGCATCAAGCCTTCCAAGCTTATAGCTTTCGAAAGTGCCCTGTTCATCTGACGAACTTGTGAGACCAAAACAATATATCACGACAAGAAGATACAGTGAGAGGATACTTGAAAGTTATGACACAGGTCAACAGATCTTGAATGAAAGACAGTTGGAGACCCAAGCTCGATGCGTGGTTAACAATGGTGCGATGGGCCGCTTTGTTGAATACTCATACAGCGTACAGTACAGTACTACTTCTAATACATTATGAGGGTTACATGGTTCAGGACGAAGTGTATCTATTCGTGTTTTGCGCGTGATTGATTCCCTTCAATCAAATTCGCTCGGGCTTCGATGTCTGCGGCCCACATGGCGGCTCCCACTGTGCTTGTAAACGTGAATATGAGTCCCACTAAAGGAATGGTATTCAGCAGGAGAGCTGCCATTCCAAACCTGTATCCACGGCACAGCACGGATCAGTATGTATCTTTGAAGATGATCAGCTCCACTTCACGTACGCAGTGTATTCGGGCTGTCGCTCTCGTATGAACTGTATCCTCTGCTGTTTCGTAAGACCCTTCAATTGATGATACCGAGAATGCCACCCAGGGCCGCCACGCTGTCCATTGAGAATCAAGAAAGCCACTGTCCCTAGACCGGGAATGAGGTTGAGCGGGAGGGTGACAAGATATTTGATCAACCCATCCCGAGAGAGGGATTGGAACGGCCTGATAAATGCCTCTTGGACGCCCGATTTACTCTTCGTCGCGAAGATTTTGACTTTTCCTTTCTGCACGAGCTCGTTTTGACCACGAGCGTGAAGCGTTGCGTCGAATATATGGTCCAGGGCGGGCTCAAGGAATAGTGCTCGAGTGAAGAAGGTGAGGAGGACCAGACACTCTGCACCAACTAGGATGATGGCAAGGAAGGGTCCGAGGAACCCCGTGAACAGCGATAAAAACGCCGCCTGGGGTATGAATGTAAAGACGGCAAGCAGAATGAATGCGATGGACGAGGTTATTAGGGACTTGAGGACCGCTTCCTTGACTGACAGAATTATCTGAGGATCTGCAGGGGAATGGTCCCAATTCACGCAAAGTTCAGGGCATCAAACGTAGGACACTACTTACGAGTCGCGGAGAAGATAATTCCACGGATTGGCCATAGCCAACTCAAAGAGGCGAGTGCTTGTGTTGCCTGATCTGCTGCTTCATTCGCCTCTTCGCGCAGTTGGACCATCAGGGGTCGCTCCCTGAGTGTTGATTCCGAAGCCATGAAAGCAATAGTCAATTGACGTTAGAGATCCTTCAAGTGTCAATAGAATCTTTGAGAGTTTAAAGTTTGAGTGGGCAGTCGAGTTTCAAGTTGGTTGATCTGTACTGTCGTGAGGTTGTGGGGTCTTCAATTCTGACTGGGATAGGACGGCTTATGGTGACGTCACGACAAGTGCTTGAAGGATGCAGATCAACATGTCCCAAATTGGACGCGGTGAATTCCAAAGTCGACAGATGCGTCATCTAGATCTGTTCGCCGTTGCTTTCCATCTGTCTCACTATTTTCCTTGATTATGATGCACCACCGCACGAGAACAAGCAACCTACAGACGGGGCGTTCAGCTGGAAGGAGAAGAACCCAGCGCTTCTTGTTGGCCGAAATCACGGCAAATCCTGGCATCACAACCTCAAGTCATTCTTC
Source organism: Meripilus lineatus (assembly GCA_027627245.1). Taxonomy (NCBI): domain Eukaryota; kingdom Fungi; phylum Basidiomycota; class Agaricomycetes; order Polyporales; family Meripilaceae; genus Meripilus; species Meripilus lineatus. The sequence continues at coordinate 64,442 of JANAWD010000062.1, read as the reverse complement.
CACCACGGTCGCAACGCGCAGCGCGCGAGGAAGTCCCTCAACACCCAATCGTTAATCGTATACCATCGTTTCATATCTATACGCAGGATCCATCAATCTATTGATCATCTACCTGTCTGGTCCTCCTTGGGTTACAACCGGTGAGCGCGGACCACTCAGGAGCCACGGGCGTATAAATAAACTCACAGGTCAAACGCCAGATTGAGGCTGCGTACCGAATAACTCACTCTCCTTCTATCATGGTGCATCCTCTGCTTCTGCTGGCACCCCTGTTGCCAGTCGCCATCCGTGTTCATGCTCAGCTTGGGAACGCGCCCCACGACTATCCTGGAAAACCATCGGGAGACTTTAGCCCTGCATGGCAACAATGTGCTTTTCATGTTATGTCCTTGCATTTACATGTCTGACGAAGTGATCGTAGACTTTCAGGTCACTCAACCCCTTCCAAATGTGACATTTGAGTTGGGAAGAAGTTTCGCTGGTAATATCGCGGTGAATCGACCAGGGCATCCGAATAACTCCCTCTTCTTCTGGGCATTCGAGAAGGAGAATGGATCGCTAACTGCCGGCGCCGGAGAACGAAGTAATGAGCCGTGGGGTCTGTGGTTGAATGGAGGGTATGTAGTCGAAACAGTTTCCCGAAGCCAATCGTTTTAATTCTCTGTTCTTCATTCGCGGCGCTCCCAGACCGGGTTCCTCAAGCATGGTCGGCCTGTTGTTTGAAGTAAGCTTCTCCACCTTCTAGACATTCCACAGAATATGCCTCATCTCTCTCGCAGAACGGACCTCTGCACATTCGCGCAGATTACTCTATGGCATCTAATAATGTCAGTTGGGACAGATTGGCTGACTATGTCTGGATTGACCAACCTGTGTGAGTGATTTCCCTGTCGAGTAATTCCGCACAAGCTGAGAAATGCTGTATCATGCAGTGGCACAGGTTTCTCCACTGGTGACCTGAATACCTTTGGTGCGTTATTCCCTTTGTGGCCCAACTGTTATATGAATGTTCCATAAATAGTGCCGAATGAGGACCAAATGGCGATTGATTTCGTAAGATCACCGCTCTTCGAAAGTATCGTGTTGATGCGCTTACGAAGTCCTTAGTTTGGTTTCCTTTCGAACCTCGTCGAGGTATTTCCTAGTCTAAAGACTCGCCCTCTGCATATCACCGGCGAAAGTTATGCCGGCACCTATATCGTTCGTACACGGTCCTTTGGCCTCACTTGACATCACTTATCCCGACCTTGGTCCTACCATGCTAGCCTTATATCACGAAAGCCTACTTCGGGATGGCTAATCCTCCTGTCAAGCTGGCAAAAATCGCCATTGGTGATGGCACTATGGGATCATCCTTTGTATTTGAAGAATTACCCGCCGTAAACCTTCATCACTGATATTCTCCCGCATGTACTGAAATGATCACGTTGTTATGTAGCTGAGCGTTATTGAAACATATCCTCAACTTATTGGATATGACCCCGAAGTTTACGAGTATTTCAAGGAACAGTACGTGTGCATGTCAATTGAATCCAGTTTCTTCGTGTTAATCTAGAAAATCATTTCATAGACATCACCTGTGTGGTTACGACTTGAACTTGACTTACCCTCAGAATGGCCACTTCCCGACTCTCAAAGCGCCTCTTTCAGATATCTTTGCACAGAGCACCATCTTTACCAAACAGGCACTTTTTGCTGAGGCGATGACCCGCTATGCCACGCTATCCACCGAGTCTCCTTCAGACCTTCAGAAACGTTCTGAAGATTGGTTGAAAGAGAAGAGAGATCTGACCGGAAGGGCTAATGGCACTATCGATCCCCTGTTCCAATGCTCGGTTTATGAAGAAATGATTGTTTATGCACTCAATTATTCGTTCCCTTGGAGTAAGCTTATGATGAATCAGAAAGTAAACCCCCACTGAGCAAAGCTCATTGACAGACCAAAACCGACCTATGTCCCTTTCGGGCTTCGACGTACGTCGTCCTGCTCATTTTCGTCTCGTATTCGTCCTGAACTTGATCATAAGATCTACAACGTCCCCGATGCCCTGTTCCCTCAAGCTCCCATGGACGCATCTATTTGGCTCAATGGTAGGCATCTATCACCTTCTGTCGGCTGATTGGGAAATGTTCAATCATTATGTAGATAATGCCACGAGGGCTGCGATTCACGCTCCGGATAAGACATGGTCCCAAAGTGTCCCCTATCAATTCGGTATGGGAAGCATATTCTGCGAACTATCGGACAGACTCACATTTCCAAAACAGCCGGACCAAATGGCAGAGACCCTAGTGAGTACCGTCCAAGGACACGATGAAACCTTGTTTCTGATCATGAAGGCTAACCAACCACGATCCTAGGTGTCGAGTGAGTTTTGTCTCATTGCTGGACAAAATTGTTATTAACATCCGGCGGTTTCGCAAGACCGATGGCCTTCTTCACAGATCTAGCGACGAATGCCTCGAAAGCCGGTGTCTCGATTGTGCTGTATTCCGGAAATGACGACTCGCTTGTGGCACATCGTGGCACAGAAGGTGAGTGGTGTCGGCCTAACATGCCCACCCTGCACCGATTGATGTACTATTCGGAACGTAGTGGTTATTCAAAATACGACGTTCGGAGGTATCCAAGGGTTCACGCGGAAACCTTCCACTCCTTGGTTCGATGACCAAGGTCAATTCGCGGGGGTTGTTCATCAGGAAAGAAACCTCACCTATGTACTCTTCGAGGGTGCGGGTCATCTCGTACCCCAGCAACAACCTGGAAGGGTAAGCTTCTATTCGTGACGTACCAGGAAACATTTTCACATCCATCTTTGGGGTGTAATAGGCGTTTGTCTTCCTCCGAGAGTTCGTCCTAGGTAATAACGAAACTGGATTGGTAACGAACAACAGTGGAACAGTGTCTGTTGTTGGGGGCGACAGTTCCACTCTTTATGTGAACGGCCTCCTTCCGGGACAGTCAAGCATTTTCGTTGGAGCAGGTTCGACCCAATCAGCTGTCACCTATCCTTCCCAGACAATTGAGGCGTGGGCGAAGTTTTCTGCCACGGCGATCGCTGCTCTTGGGTCGACCGGTGGCAGTGATGGAGGATCTGCCGCTCCTACTAAAAACGGGGCAATAAGATTAGGGGACAGAGGACGCGGAGTTCTTGGAGCGGTCTGTGCCATGCTGGTTGTTGTTTGTATGTTGTAATTCGGAAAGTGTGGAACCTCCATCCTTCTGTTGTTTTTGGACAGATAACTCTGTGCTAGTGGACGATTTGGACAATGTGTTAATTATGTTTTATCGTGCGATGGTTTCGAGGTCCTCCTTTTGTGGTCAGTAACGGGACAAGACTGAATTGAGGGCCAAAGCCAATCCGAGTCAAGTCTTGGGCCATCGGCCAAGTGCAATCTCATACGTAACGGTTTTAACTTCGCCAAGGGTTAGTATGATTGTCTGAATCTGATCTACAAGTCTCAATTCTCTCATCCTCGGGGGAGGACGGTCAGTTACCATTCAATACTGTACCTAGCTTTGAGAAGCTCTCTCCATGGTCAAAGTGCTGGGATTCTGCAGCAGTAGGGTAACCGAATCGGCGCCCTCTGTAGGTCGCGCTCGCGGAAGGCGTTAAACCGTTTGTGCTGTCGCCAAGGACGAAGTTGACGTCCATTCTTCGCCGATGTGGGATTGTAGGACTTTAAGGGTGCACATGGAAATGAGGCCCATTCACTGCCCCATCTTTTTCCCAAAGATCGGGGTTGATAGTGAGCTCGTCGCCCGTCGGAAGAGTCATTTCTGTGTGACGACCATTGAGCAATTCGGAGGGCGGCGAGGAGCGGTCAGCTTGAACCATTGTTCCACGTCGATATTTTGCTGACATAAGCTATGGAATGGGTGCCTGGATTCGACATGTGCCCTTTTGGGTTCGCCTTAGCAACGCACTCTTAAGCAGGTGCTCCTCGCCGAGACAAGTCTGTCCTCGAGGAGAATCTAGCAAAGCCCAGGTACGTTCAGGGACTGCAAAGGAGAGCAGCGAAATCCGAGCTTATAATTGTCGAAGCTCTGTTAAACGAGATCTCATTCGTTTTCTTTCGTCACAGGTGAAAACATGACCCTCTTGTGGTGTTCAAAACATCTTGTCAACGCTCTTGGATACCCAAGTAACGCTTGGTCTGATGCTTTGTCATTCTCGCCATGTCTCGGTTGGATCTGGCGATGGACAAGTAGTGCCAAGCCCATAGATCGCCTATTAGGCTTGATGCCGTGATGCCGAATGGGGGATCTTCCAAGCGATATCCATATTTGGGCAGTATAAAGGTTTGCCAAGAGAGCCCTACGCGCATTTTTCCCGGGTTTTTCTTCAACTCGCAACCACAACTAATTTCCCCCTCCCTCCATACCAACAAGCCTGTTGTCGTTTGAGCATTTTCTGCTCGCCGTCGTTCTTTCATAACTTCCTCTCTTTTCTTCTCAACCTCTGGCATCCTTAAAAGACGACATTACCTTTTCTTGACTTAACACATCGCACATAGTATTATCATGAAGCTCGAAACCATCGCCGCTCTTTGCACTCTCGTCGCCGCCGCCAACGCACACGCTGCGGCCAAACCTGATACCGGTATTTTTGGCCGTCACGCTCAACTCGCTCAGAAACGTCAAGAGACTGCCGTAGCAGGCGCTGCTGCTGCTGCCAGCAGTGCTAGCTCGGCAAAGGCCCTGCAGCCACTGTGAAGCCTTCTGGTGGACCCAATGGAGCTCCTCCTCTGGCTAGTATCACATCGGGTATCCCCACTGGAACAACCTTCGCTGCATCGCACACCTACGCTCCTGGCAGCACCCCCTCAATCTCAAACGCTCCTCCGATCCCGTCCGCATGTAAATGCCTACAGTCATCCCGCTCTTCAGCCCTTTATTGATTTGCAATTATTCCAGTTGTCTTCAAGGCTGGCGAATGGCCCGCGGCAGATGTTGTACCCCCGACGAGTGAGCGCCCATTTCCACGCCATATCTGGTCATTTATCTGATGGGTTTACTTGTAGACTCGCCCGAGGTTAAGGAATGGATGAAGGAACTTGAAGGACACGATATTCCTAACATTAACCGGACCGCCGATGGTTCTTGTGTCGGTGATCCAGTCGCTGCGGCCGAAGCTGAGAAGCGCGGCTGGTGGACTTGCGGTGGATGGACGCGGGATACTGATATCACCATATGCCCTGACAAGCTCACCTGGGGTGTCAGGTAAAACATTGTCTTTTGTTGGTGACGCCAAACTTACACATTCTACCTAGCTTCGATGATGGCCCTGGACCATGGAGTAAGTCTATCTAAATTGAGGATATTGAATGACAGGCTGACGACCTCTCTTTCTAGCCCAGTTCGTTTTACTCTCTTCTTTGCAATCCGTATTGTAGAAACTTATGTCGTCTGTGTTACAGGAAACTCCTTAGCTACCTCGACCAAGAGAAGTTGTCGGCTACCTTCTTCGTTGTTGGCTCCCGTTGCGTTGAGCGCCCTGAGCTCCTCTTGGAAGAGTACATGTCAGGACACGAACTCAGTATCCACACGTGGTCCCACCATGTCCGTCTGATTCCATTCGGTCATTCTATCTTGTTTTCTGATCTACTGAATGCAGGCTCTCACGACATTGACCAACGAACAAATCGTAGCTGAGTTGGGATGGACCCGTAAGATCATCAAGGAAGTTACTGGTGTCTCACCAACCAGCATGCGTCCACCATACGGTGATATGGGTATGTAGATCAGGCTCAAATCGCATTTGTTCCGGACTCACAATTCACTGATATGTAGATGATCGTGTTCGTGCCATTGCTAAGGCTATGGGCATGACACCCATCATCTGGACCCGTACCGCTAGTGGCTTCTCCTTCGATACCTTCGGTACGCTCATGTGTTTTCCTTAGTGAGGTGGATACTGAGATCTTTTCCGCTTCAGACTGGAGGGTTGCTGCTGGTCAGGTCACTGGTGCTCAACAAATGGATACCTTCGACCAAATCTTGGGTAACGCATCTACCATTGACACCGGGTAACTTCCGTATTATCATTTCATTTGAGTAATTTCTTACCTGTCCCTCCACACAGCTTTGTTGTCCTTCAACATGATGTACATGAAATCACCGTCGATCTCGCCGTTGGCTATACCCTCCCTGGTGCCCGTGCTCACCAACCACCCTTCAACGTGAGTCTTCAAGGATACCATGCGATCAGAGATTGACTTGACCGTACCTTTGCAGCTCAAACGTATTGGAGAGTGCAACAATATACCCCTTTCGAACATGTACCGCGAGACGACCACCCTCGTCACCGACACCAACTCCACCACGAAGAGCTCAAACACAAACACTACTGCTTCTGGGAACACTACTGATACCCAGGGTGCTGCCGCCAACAAGAATGCAGGCTCAAGAACGATCGCTCTCTCTGCTGTGAGCGGACTGATTGTGCTTGCGTCAGGCCTCCTCTTGCTCTGATTGGACTGCTCCGTATATAATGTGGTCTGAAAACGATTATGATTTAACTTGGTCTCCGAGACGCATGCATATATAGTACACCATTTATCATACAAACTATATTGTCTCCTTAAACTGCTGGCTATGTTGAACAATATCGCTCCCCTTCACGCCTCATCATCTTGGCATACGGGCAACCTAGTCGCAAGGAGTTGCGGCGCAGCCCCTCCCATTTTTCATTCCTTGATATCCCTTCATGTTCAAGTTGTTTTCGCACACGTGTTCTTCAATTCATTCTAGTTCTTGTTTCTAATAATTGCACTTTTTTTTTGTTTTGTGTCTCGGACTATTCTCTTTCGAGGGATTTATGACCAGTAAAGAATCTTTCCTTCATTGAGGGGTAGCGTGGTGTTGTATATTCGTGTCGAAATGAGACTTGGGTTGCGATGTTGTGTTAACTTGTTGAGAGGACCGACGGAATATTTCAGTTGGAAAACTTACGATGAGTTGGTTGTTTCGAAGTTCTGGCCATCTCGGTCCAGACATGTCCAGACAAGGAACTTTCATGACCATACATGGCTCTACACTTATTCACATCGGGCCGGAGGATAAGATAAGTCGCAGATCTCCGAATCTCGGTGCATGATTGACCGCCAACACCGGCACCTGTGCAACACAGCCAGCAACGACGACTTGAAAGCTTTCAAGGATCTCTGGGTGTTGTGTACAACATATAGTCGCCCCTCAACACAACCACCATATAACGAGAGAGGTATCTAGAGAGTATGGCGTCTTTGATAACCACCGTGCGCAACAGTAAGCCTTCATTCAGAACTCGCCGATCTAACGAAGCTGATCAGCATGTACGACAGAGTTCCTCGAGGCGATCAGGTCTGTGAACCCTCCTGGACGGTGGAAGATTCTCGTGGTGGACGAGCATTCGCAACAGCTTCTATCATCTGTGCTCAAGCAATACGATATCCTAGAAGAAAATGTTACTCGTATGATCCGTGCATCTTGAATTCGTCTGACCCATGATGTTTGATGCTCTCCTTGCGTTTCTACAGTGATTGAGTCGATCACGTCGTACCGGGATCCTCAACCGCAATTCGAGGCGGTTTATATCCTGATGCCAACATCGCAAAATGTAGATCGCATTATCCGAGACTTTAGTGGAGGCAGGCAGCAATATGCAGCTGCGCATTTATTCTTCGTGGATGGTGTGCCAGTTTGGTATATCTAGCTGCGAGAGCGACCTGACTTTGCGTGCGATCAGGTATCTCTGAACAATTACTTGAAAGCGTCGTATCGTCACCTGCGGAGCCATACCTTAAGGGTCTTCGGGAGCTGTTCATCAATTACTGGGGTATGTGGCCTCTTCATTCCCTGAGGATATCATCTTAGGATTCAATTTCTACACTCAGCCACGGAATCTCAAGCATTCATTGTCAAGCAGCCGACATCTATGTTCAGCTTCTTCAGCCCTCCACGTAGTGATGCTGTTTTCAAGGCAGCGCGGGACCACCTAGAAGAGGAGCTCCGATTCACTGCCAAGATAGTAGGCTCTCCCAGATCGCATATCGTCCTTACTGTGTTGCTAATAATTCACTTGAACAAACTCGCAGATTGCAAATGTTTGTATTTCCCTCAACGAATTCCCGTTTATCCGATACTATTTCCCCTCACATCACGCTCCGTTGGGTGCACTCCAACCTAATGCAGCAACTCGGCCACCTCCACCACCAGAGCCCGCGAACCGATGGAGGACAAACTTAGCTCGTGGTTCGGACGCTAGAGCATACGAGAGTGTAGATGGCGACTTCTTGGCCAAAGTCCTGGCTTTCTTTGTGCAATCAAGTCTCGAAGAATATAAGAAGGGCAATCCCGACTTTCCTGTAGGTACCACAACTATATACAACGCTGCACAAAACGAGTATTTCTCACCTCTTTTGTCCAGAAAACCGACCCTGCACGGCCCCGCTCCACGTTGATAATCACTGATCGTTCCATGGATACTATCGCACCCCTACTCCATGAATTCACATATCAGGCAATGGCAAATGATCTTCTACCTATTGAGGATGGTTCAAAATACACGTTCGTAGAACTGTCTTTTTTTTTCTCTTAGGCGTCGATCGTGCTGAGGTAGGTTGTTAGGTACAAATTCCAAACCGCGGTTGGTGCATACGAAGACAAAACCGCAACATTGTCCGATGCTGATACAGTATGGACGGACATTAGACATATGCACATGAAGGAGGCTATTGATAAACTGATGTTGGACTTTAACAAGTTCATGCAGGATAATGCTGGTTTCAAGGGGTCCGTCTGCGTCATCCATACCAGCGCGCTGCTCGCTCACGCTTCGTATCTAGAGAGGGTGCCGCGAGTTTGAATGATATGAAAGATATGTTGGCCAACTTGCCACAATATCAGGAACAGAGGGAAAAGGTATTCTCGTTGCCCTCCCTTATTTCGAACCTGGGATAATAATATTCGGTCCAGTTCTCGCTGCATCTGAATATGGCACAAGAGTGTATGGGCATTTTCGAAAAGGCAATGCTTCCCGCAGTTGCGAACGTTGAGCAGGTGAGCCTGGCAATGTAATTGTACAACCTCGCTTTCATACTTTCTCGAATCTCCAGAATTGCGCGACAGGTGTCACATCTGAGGGAAAAACACCCAAAACCTTGGTCGAAGAGATGGTGCCCTTACTCGATAGTAGAGATGTGAGGTAGGCTTTCCCATCCAGATCCATCATTCGTCGTGCCATAACGTCGAAATTTCAGCAATACAAGCAAAGTCCGCATCATTGCCCTCTACATTCAATTTAGGGACGGAGTGCCAGACGAAGATCGTAGACGATTATACCAACACGCCCGTCTATCGATAGCCGAACAGGATGCTGTGAACGCATTGGTTCACCTTGGTGTTCGAATCAGTAGGGTGTGTTCAACGCCCGCCTGCACACGTCTTTGGTAATTCTCACATTGTACCAGGGCCCCGGTGATAAGGACACCAAGAAGAAACTGAAGCAGAAGCAAAGCAAGGAGGAGGAATATGAATTGTCACGATACAAGCCTTTGCTCACCACGGTGATAGAGGTAACTTTGTTCAGAGTCTCTCATTCCTTACTTTGAGCTGATACCGGAGTAGGATCATGTCAACAATCGCCTGGATAACACGCTATTCCCTTATGTCAAAGACGCACCTTCTGCAGCCCCTGTACCAACAGCACGCGCCGCTCCACTGACGCCAACGACATCCCTTCGAAGTCAGAAGCCATCCTGGCACCGTGCTGCAAGGCCAGGTGGTGGAGGTCCGACTGAGATTAAGCAACGTTTGTTCGTTTTCGTGGCAGGTGGTATGACTTATTCAGAAATGAGGGAAGCATATCTCCTGTCAAAATCCTTGAATAAGGACATTTATATCGGTCTGCTTTTCTTTTCGAACTTTCGGTCTCGTGTTCTTACATACATCTGTTGTTTAGGGTCAACACATGCGGTCACACCGCACGAGTTCGTTGATGATCTGAAAGTCCTCGAGTTGGGTGGTGTGGGCTCTAGGTCAGCTCCAAATGGTCTGAACATCGATAAGGCCGGAGCAAGTGGGAAGATTCCCTTCCAAGAATACTATGATCAGCGATACTTCACTCGCGATGCCCCACCACCCCAGCAGAGAACCGCACCACCACCTCAAGTTCAACAACGACCTTCTGCCCAGAGCTTCTTTTCTGCTCCGTCTGTCCCTTCGACAAGCAGTGCAAACAAAGGATACCCAGAGGAAAAGAAGAAGAAGAAAGGTCTTTTCCATTTCTGATACACCGGATTCTTATTTTTTGTGCGTGGGGTGTGGTATAGAAGAGTAATAATTGTATCTTGTGAATTGCCGCTTACTTTCTGCATCGATGTCTTGTATAACCTTATTATCATAATTGATCACCATGTGAGTATCGTTTTATTTCCGCAGTTGAATGCGAGGCTTTCGCGCGGGCGATGGGACCCTTAACGTGGTAATACCAGATTCAACACGGCGTCTAGGGTTCTAGAAAAAGTATATTAGCTTCACGTACTTCTGACAGGTCCACAGCACTGTCTCCGCCCCCATGAACCCCACCAGGGAACCCGTAATCGAGGTGAGTCGATTGCCTTGAGAGTTTATATCCTTGATAATGATTCGCGGTATTTCGCAGACGGTTGCGCTAACACCGGTACCTACCGATGGTGAAGTTGAACGCCCACCTGAGGCTGCTGCTGAACCAAACACGAGGCCCCCAGATGTTTCGGGAGGCTTACCACAAGACGCCCGAGGTGCGTCCTCGGGCGTGTGGGTGAAATGCCTAGAAAGCGTTGAAAAACGTAACAAGGAGCTTACAGAGAGCTGGAAGGACGAAATTGACAGCCTTCTGGTCTTCGTGCGTACCTGAAATTCAGAATCGTATCCTCGGGCTTCAACTAACTCATTCCACGTGTCTTAGGCTGGTTTATTTTCGGCATTGCTCGTGGCATTCATCATTGAGTCGTACAAGTTCTTGCAACAGGATCCCGCAGAAGCCACTGTGGTTCTGTTGATGCGGATTTCTGCGCAAATGGGCAACGGTACAAATGTCATGGATATTCCCCCCATCACTCCCTTCAAACGGCCAGCGTCGTCTGTATGGATCAATGCCCTTTGGTTTTCGAGTCTCATTCTGAGTCTCACCTCAGCGGCGGGTGCTATCCATGCCAAGGATTGGATACACACATTCTCGAAGAGCGTCTCCGCTCTCCCCCAGGATGCTGCGCGCGTTCGACAATTCCGATATCAGGCGTTCAGGGAGTGGTTTGTCCCGGATATCATATCCGTTCTGCCAACACTCCTCGAAGTCGCACTGCTACTTTTCGTCATTGGGATCGTATACCTTCTATGGACCATTGATATCGTCGTTGCGGCCATTGTTTCAGCTCTGGCTTTGCTTACGATGCTACCCCTTGTATTCCTTCCGATACTCCCTTTCTTCTTCGAAACGTGTCCCTTCGTCTCTCCGGTTACCCGTGTAGCCTCCGAGCCTCTCTTGCGGATAATCTTGCTACCGGGAGATATCTCCAGAAAGACGACGCAAGTCTTCAAATGGCTGAGTGGCATTTTCACGGGGAACGGGCAGCCCAGCGCAGGTCCCCTTAAACCGAGTTCAAGACAACAATCCCTTTCGAATATCTCGTTTCCATCTGAAACAGCTACGGTTTTCGACAAAGTTTTCAAGAATACAAGTCGTTTTGTCAAAAGGATCGTACGTTCCGTCGTCGTTTGGAAAGACCACCAATCATGGGAGAAGAGAGAAAAGGCAGTAGTCAACGTGAACAGAGACTTTTTGGACGCCAAGATACTCGCATCCGTAGATGCTATCCAGATGGATAATACGTTCTTGGCGTCTGTCCGCAGTGCCCTCTCAGAGGCGCCATATCCTGTTGCTCGGGAAGCTCTCATCCTCATTCTGACTCAGCGCTCAACAACCGTTGTTAATGGCGCACTCAAATGGAGCCCCATACAAGAAAGCGAGATTCTACTCGCTCAAATGGTGGTGGATATTGCCAAGCGGGCGCGTGAGGAGAAAAAAGAAGACGAAGAGCTTTTGAATATCATGAAAGTGCTTGGCGAATTCTGCGACGCGATTTCGAAGCAATGTGGCTCGGAGGGGTTGGCTGTCTTGTGTAGCAATATACTCGACTGCCTTCTCTCAGCCCTTCCAACCCTCAATGCAAACACGCCAAGCAAGGAGGTCGTCTCCGGAAGGCTGTTCCAATCGCTGAAGACCTGGACCCACATCGAGTATTCAACGACGAGTACCTCCGTTCCTGTGCTTCTCACTCACTGTGTGCTGAAACCTCTCCTTTAGATTTGCAGGGCCTAATCGACCTCGCGAACACATTGCCCTTTGATGAAAATTTCGACCTCGTAATGGGGAAGATCTTATGCCATCCTTTGCTCTTGAGAGATCCTCCGGAGCCTTTGATTCCGGGAGTTGATGTCCTCCTCAATAAGTTAGATAGTGAGCTGACATCCCCAAGAGAATCGCTAAGAAACCCGATCACAACGTTCGCGAATCGTCACCTCGACCACGTGCCCAAGCGGATCAGAGACCTTTTCTCCTTACCCTCTCCTCAACCGTCGCGAGCATGTATATTTTCTACGCCTGAGCTGTATCCCGAATAGAAGGTCCCCACTGTAGGCGGAATGCGAATGAGTCATCACGATCGATTATGTACAATTCTGTACCACTCAAGTCCCAATGCAATGACAATGACCAAAGCGGGACACTATTATGGATACGAATCGATAGTGCATCTTCTACAGGTCTATAACATCGAAATGTGTTATATTGCTTCCCAGAATATGAGAGCGTCCGAAGTCTGATCAGTTAGAGTACTATCGTCCTGAGTAACACCGTCCTGAGCAAGACCCGCCGCCAAGGGATTTTCGCTGATATATACGACTGTATCGCTACTTCCCGCGCGGTCTTCGTATTCATCTTTGTGGTCTCCGGGGTTGGTTGATATGGAGAGTGCCCCGTGATTGAGTGGTGCTCCGATGTTTCCGATCATATTGGTTGAATTTGGTTGCTCTTCAAAGCGTAGTGTACTAACTCTTGCAGTTGTGTTGATTGGTCTCCGAGGGAGGAAAACCATCCGAAGGTCCAGTATAAACCGAGTAACCAGCACTGAGGTTATCTAGTAATGACATTGAAACATCAGTCACGTCAGGAATAGTATCCGACTAAGGAAGCTCACAGCATCTGTGAGTGCAAACGTAATGATATAGATATCGTCCTGTCAATGAAAGGGATCAATCAAACTGCACTGTAAGAGCTCTCTCAAGTCTTACCGATTGTGAATAGTACGTGTACCCGAAGTTGGCCGCGTTCAGTATATTCAAAATAAGCAAAACACTGGAATCGTCAATGAGTTCGCGAGGACGATGAGTCAAACCCTCGCCCACATGATATATGCTGAGCCTTGATGAGAATACCCCTTCGTTACCACGATATTTCCACGATCGATGAAACGTGAACGCTTACCATCCCTGAGTAGAAAAATGATGAGTGGGGGCGGTCGTGTGTCCCCACCAGGGAGAAGGTCGACAATCCCGATAATTTGTGTCGTTTTCACTGCAGTGAGAATTATAACGGCAATGTCACAGAGTACCGTTGAAAAATATGAGATGATGGTGAGAGGGTCTTCGCACAGCCAATTGAGCTCAAGGATTTATGTGGAACGATAAATGAGACGTCTTACATGTGTCCTGGAGAACTGTGGTGACATCGGATTCTGGATGAGAATACGTCTCGATAACCCAAGAGTAGGATATCTAGGAAAACGTGCATCAATCATAATGTAGGTCAACTTGAATGCCGCCCGCCTTGGGCCGAAACTACGAACAGGGCCTGTGAAAGGGATTCCAATTCCAAGGAAAGCAACAACGGCGGCAATTTTCCAGCTCTTGCCCCAAATAGCGTAAACTCTGAGGACACTGAATACTAAATTTCATGAAACATCGCAAACAATCAGTATGGTGTCTGAAGACGATGCGCTGGGAAATAGCCACATACCAAGGATAGGAAACAAACTCATGAATTCCGAAATGACCCCCATGAGTGTGGTAATATATAGGAGACGACTCCGTAGACGGAAACCTGTTTCTCCATCGAAATATGCGCGCTCCTGTATTCGTGCGTCCCAATGTTCGAATAGGCTGTCAGGGCATTACCGGGGGGGGGGGTCACGCACGATGTCACAATCATGTAGAATCTGATTGCACAACTTGCTTTGTTTATGATCGTGAAATATCGAATGGAGAAAAACAAGACCGTAGTGACGGAGAAACGTCTCCTCCAGATGGCTTGAACCTCAGCTGAGAAGGTTCAACCGTAATCATACAGAAGGAGGACTACGAAAACAGCAGCAATCAGGAATAAGCAATTTGTCCATTCTGGTCATTTGAAGAGACGGGCTTACCCATCCCTGAGACATTGCAACTAATCCTGTGTTGCTAGGATCATCGACATCACAACAAGTGGTATTTGAGAAGGGTGATACTCACATGAGCAGTTCATGTCCACTGGCGGTGGGTACGTAACAAATGGGTGCTGAGCCGAACATAAGAAGCGAAAACCCATTGTACGTGACCATGACTGTAGGTGCAACCGTGGCAACCGAGGCGTCCTGTACATGTGTAGTGAAACATTCAAGCTCTTTATAGTCCACACAGATCCAGGGATGGGATTCATTCTTGATAGTAAGGCGCAGGTTGTAGGTCTCCATAGCAGGAATCACCGCTTCGAACTCTGATATTCTCTTGAAACTGGCAGATAAACAAAGCTCTATCTTAGGCTGTTCGTACCGTGATTGCTTTGGGTTCAACTAGGGTTGATGAACGATGAATGGTCAACTCAACATTGCTCATCAAGGAGAACCAAAGCATCGCCAAACATGGGCTCGTGTTGTTCAGATATTGTCCTCCTATTGTATTCAGGAATCACCAGAAGTGTGCTCGACTCTGCATGAGAAGTTCCGACCCCTGAGTGATTGACGTCGAGGAAGTAGATTGAGGAGAATAACCAACCTCACGCACACGCTAAGTCGACCAAAAGTGCGAGATGCGGGTCCCGACCTTCCGTCCTGAAATGGTATATAGCTCACGTGCGTACTGTTGATGGCCCACGAACAGGGTTACCTAATCGATCAATCAAGCAATTAAACGCTCTCGAGTCTTGTCACGGCGGTTAATTGGTGATTCTAAAGCAGTCAAAAACCACTGGCAATTGGAGTATCGGCCCTACAGCGCAGTGCAAACCTATCCGTGTCTAATCTCAACCACTTGGCAATCTTTCGGTCTAGCGGGGAACCCAGAGAAGATTAGCTTCATAGCGAGATTCTCCTCACCCAAATGCGCTCATGTTTGAGGTGCCGATGCACTCGCAAATATTCTAAAGAGAAGACCAGTCAGGATTGGTCGGGATCTTCTTGTAGCTTGAAGTCATGCACCATGAAACTTGGCGGTTGTATCGAGGGAGATAATGTTACGCTGGCAAGTTTGGCCCGCATCGAGTATTCCGCGAGTACCTCCTAGCTTCTTTATTATGTGCGTGGATGTGTTATTGATGAGTAATCACTGTATCTTGCAGCTTGCGCTTACTTCTTGCATCGATCTCTGGCATAACCTTATATCATAATCCATCAACTTGTGAGTATTGTCATATTTCCGCAGTTGATCTCAAGGCTTCAAGTAGACGATGGGACCCTCAACGTGGTTATATCGAAAACACAGCGTCTAGGGTTCTAGAAGGGTATATTAGCTTCACGTACCTCTGACAGACCCACAGCGCCGAGGTGTAACTTTACCCCCATAGCCCCCCACCCGAGCACTCACCAGTGAGGTCGGTCGATTCATTTGAGCACAACTCCTTGACATTGATCCACAGTCCTTCGCAGATGGCTGAACCAGCACCTACCGTTGGCGAAAAATACCCATGCACAAGACCCCCAAACGTTTCCGGGTGCCCGGGGTGCTCACTCCAGGACGCCCGTAGTGCATCCTCGGGCGTGTGGGCGACGTGCCTAGAAAGCATTGAAAAACGTAACAAAGATCTTACAGACAGTTGGAAGGAGGGAATCGATAGCCTTCTGGTCTTCGTGGGTAGTACCCGAAATTCAGATCAGACTCAAACTCATTCCTCGTAGGCCGGTTTATTTTCGGCATTGCTCGTGGCATTCATTATCGAATCGTACAAGTTTTTGCAAGAAGATCCCGCAGAAGTTACTGTGGCTCTATTGATGCGGATCTCCGCACAAATGGGCGACGGTGCAAACGTCACGGATATTCCCCCCGTCACTCCTTTCAAACGCCCGGCGTCGTCCGTATGGATTAATGCCCTTTGGTTCTCGAGTCTCATTCTGAGTCTCACTTCCGCGGCAGGTGCTATCCATGCCAAAGATTGGATACACACCTTCTCCAAGAACGTCTCCGCTCTCCCTCAAGATGCTGCACGTGTTCGACAGTTCCGATATCAGGCGCTCAGAGAGTGGTTTGTCCCAGAGATCATATCCGTTTTGCCAACACTCCTTGAATTCGCCCTGCTACTTTTTGTGGTGGGGATTGTGTACCTTCTTTGGACCATCGATACTGTCGTTGCTGCCATTGTNNCAGNTTTNGCNNTGNTTACGATGGCTTACCCCCTGGTTTTTCCTTCCAACCCCTACCTTTTCCTCTTCCGAGACCTGTCCCCTTTCGTCTCCCCTTTTACGCGGCTAGTTACCCGTGTAGCACATAAGCCTTTCATATTGGCCGTCACGCTACCAGAAGATATGCCCAAGTACACGGAACAATTCTCTCGATGGCTTAATCGTCTTTTCAAGAGGAACGGGGAGCATAGCGAAGGTCTTCCTAAGCCGAGTCACCCAAGAAAAAAGGCCCTTTCGAACATCTCGATCTCGCCCGAAACGGCTGCAATTTTTGACTCAATCTTCAAGGTTTTGGGTCGCTTTATAGTAACGATGGCACGTTCTGTCATTGTTTGGAAACAAAACCCATCGTGGGAGAAAAGAGAAAGGGCAGTGGTCATGGTTAACAAAGATTTTTTGGACGCCGAGATACTCTCATCCGTAGATGCTATCCAAATGGATGATACGTTCTTGGAGTCCGTCCGCGGTGTCCTCTCAGAGGCTGCGTATCCTGTTGCTCACGAGGTCCTTATCCTCATTCTCGCGCAGCGTTCACCAGACGTTGTTGATAGGCGCGAGAAAATGGTGCCTACTTAAAAGACAGTGGCGAGATTCTACTTGCTCAGATGACGGTGGATCTCGCCAAGAGGGCATTTGCAGATAAAATGGCAGAACGCGAACTTCTCAACATCATGGACGTGCTCGGCGATTTCTGCGACGCAATTTCCACGCAACGTGACCCCGAGTTGGTCGCCTTGTGTAACGAAATTTTTAACTGGCTTGTATGCGACATGCTTCGATCCCCTGATATGAACGATCTGGTCAAGGAAGCTGTCTCCAAAAGGCTATTCCAATTATTGAGGAGTTGGGCCCGCATTGAATATACAACGACGAGTACCTCCGTTTCTCCACTTCTCACTCACTGTGTGCTGAAACTTTACTATTAGATTTGCAGGGTCTGGTCGATATTGCGGAAACTTTACCCCCTGATGAAAACTTCATTCTCGTAATGGAGAAGATATTATCTCGTCCCAAACTCTTGGATGGCTCCTCAGATTTCATGCGCAAAGTTCACGGACTCCTTGTGAAGCTGGGAGGCCTGCTGACTCGGATGTCCTCAAGGGAATCACTGAGAGTCCCGATCACGACATTCGCAAATCACCACCCCGACCAGGTACCACCGCGGATCAGGGAACTCTTCTCATCACCCACCCCTCAATCATGGTCGAGAGCATGAGATATCCATGCTCTGCCCGAGTTCTATCCCGAAAACAGGGACCTGTCCATGCATTAGCCGAGATGCAATCTGACGAGGGGACGAGATATTGTGATCGATTCTGGACTGGTGGCAATCATATCTCTATTTTCGACTGTCAATCAACGTTACTAGAAGATGGAGTGGAATACGGTTATGGATAAGTTATGATAGTGAATCTTGTCCAAGTCTATTGTATCGGAATGTCCTATATCGCTTCCCAGAATACGAGAGTGTCCGAAGTCCGATCGGTCACAGTAATGTCGTCCTGAACAATACCCGCTGCCAAGGGGTTTCCGCTAATATACACGACTGAATCGCTGCCTTCCGTGTGGCTTTCGTACCCGTCTCCGTGGCCTCGGGAGTTGGTTAATATGGAGAGTGCCCCGTGATTGAGTGGTGCTCCAATGTTCCCAATCAGGTTGATTGATATTTGTTGTTCTTCGAAGCGTAGTGTACTGACTCTTGCTGTTGTATTGCGTCGTCCGCGGGGAAGGAAGACCATTCGAAGGTTCAGCATGAATCGAGTAACTAGCACTGAGGTTGCCTATGTGTCTGTTGGATCAGTTATGTCAATAACATCGGGCGTGATCAGCTTACAGCATTTGTGAATGCAAAAGCGGCAACATAGACATTATCCTAATGACGAAGGTGACTAGTTTCAGTTGTGAATGTAAGAAGTCCCTCGAAATCTCACAGATTGCGTATAGTATGTGGACCCAAAGTTGGCCACGTTGATGAGATTTAGAATCACCAAAACTCTGGGATCATCGATGAGTACACAATAGCGGTTTTTTCCCGCTCCTGCTTACATGATATACCCTGAACCTGAAAATGACCGCCCTTCAGTACCAGTATTGCCGACGAGGGGACAGGGACGCTTACCATCCCTGAGTAGAAGAACGCTGAGCTGGGTGGGTAGCGCGTCCCCGTGAGGAAGAAGGTCGACGATTTGTGTCGTTTTCACTACGGTGAGAATTACTACGGCAATATCGCAGAGTACCGTTGATAGATATGATATGATAATGAGAGGATCTGTAAACGGTAATTCAGCTCAAGGGTAGTACACATGAAACAATCTTTAAATCGGAGACTCGGATGACTTACAGGTGGACTGGAAATCACTACTGACTCCTTTGGATTCTGAATAGGAATGCGAGCTTACAACCCAAGAGTATGATATCTAGAGTAATATGCTTCAGTAAAGGAGATCAAGCATGAGGCCCGCAGTCGAGACAATACTACTCACAGGACCCGTGAAGGGAATCCCAATACCAACAAAAGCAACCACGGCGGCAACTTTCCGACTCTTGCCCCAAATAGCGTAAACTCTGAGAACGCTAAATACTATGCCAAGGAAGATTGCAAATAATCAGGATACTTCCGGAAGATGATGCATTGAAAAGCAGACACATACCAAGGATAGGAAACAAGCTCATGAATTCCGAAATAATGCCAAGGAGTGTGGTAATATATAAGAGACGCCTCCATAGATTGAAACCCTCTTCCCCATCGAAATACGTATGCTCCTGTCAAGTTGTGCCCCCGGCGTTCACATAGGTTCTCAGTGAGTTGCATAGTTGGGGGCTCACGTACGATTGTACAATCATGTAGAATCTGATTACAGAGCCAACTTGCTTTGTTGATGATTGTGAAATATCGAATGGAGAGAAATAAGACCGTTGTGATGGAGAAACGTCGCCGCCAGATAGCTTGAACTTCAGCTGCGAAAGTCAAACAGTAATCAAACAAAAGGAGGGCTAGAAAAGATTGTCAATTTTGTTCACTTAAGGAGGGTTGGAAGACGGGCTTACCCATCCCTGAGACATTGCAGCTAATCCTGGGTTGCTATAGTCATCAGCATCCTCCCGATGGCTGGTGCTCAAAAGGATGATACTCACATGAACAGTTCAAAGCCACTCAGGGATGATCCTCCGGCGGTGGATAGATAACATACGGGAGCTGAACCGAATAAAAGGAGCGAAAATTCATTGTGCGTCACCTTCAAGTTGACCGGAGGGGGGACCATCGCAAACGGAGTTTTCCAAACAGTGAAAACTTCTGCTTTATAGTTCCCACAACCCTGGGAATCGCATTTGTTCTTTGATAGGAGGAAACAAGTCACAGGTGTGAGACCTCCATTGCAAGAGTCATAGACTCATAGCTTGGAATTCCAAGCTTTTCTTCTGATACTAGTAATCCGAATCATGATCCGTCAAAAAAGTGTCGCCACCGGTCGACGAACAAAGCTTCAGATTGAGTTGTTCTTACCGCGATTGCTTCGGATTCACATAGGGTTGATGAATGCCCGAACTCTACGTTATTAATCAAGGGCCGCAGAATCGAAGTATCGCCAAACTAGACCAAAGCAGGGCTCATCAAGGCTGAGCTCATGTGGTTTCCGGACCGTCGATCACTTGGTACTATTCTGGTCTTGCCAGGGTATGAATTCATAAGCAGGACATCATATACAGAGTCCGAGTAAGCTAAGAATAAATTCCAGGGACAGCAAGGTTGACGAGAGCGATAGGGACCTTGATCTTGAAATGCGATCCGCACGTCGTATGTCGGTGGGTCGTGAGAGACGACTCGGGTAGTCTTCGGTATCACCTCATCTGAAGAGATCTTTGACTCGGCGGCACCGCGTTCATTGTACATCATGTTGGTACCTCGACCGTGTTATCGGTACGCGACGAACAACGGTTCACATCGCTCAATTTGCACAAGGACCCCAAAAGAGCTTGTCTGATCAGGATCAAAGCCCAGCGTGGGTGACGGTTCCAAGGCATTCTGAATCGAAGCGAGGAGCGCGCTGACCGGTGTTTCAGGATTTGTTGCGGTCGAGGGAGTGTGACTTTGGGCGTGGAAGGTCCTTGGGGGAGAGTCGAGAAATACGAGGGGAATTGACCAGGAGGGATTGGGTTCCGGCGCATTGGCGGTGAGGGTGAACTCTCTAGTGAACTCTTCTTCATCCTCTTGATTCGGTTCCGCAAGAGACGGGTCTGGAACAAGGCTCCTGATGCAGGGACTGAGGCTCAAGCGACTGTCGCTTGAGTAGATTCCCCGTCTTTTGAGATCGTCCTTGATCCTACAAGCCCTGTTCGAGGGTGCACCGAACGGGAGGGGGGCGGGGAATGGGATAGATGCTGACGCGGGTTTTGATTAAGGAGGGCCAAATTTGAAGGGATCTGTTTCAATTGTTTGTTGTCGACTTGGGGGTCATCTTGCTAGACCGACCATTGGCTGAAGGTGCTTTTTTTTTTTGCCAGTCCGCGCAGAGCCTTCTGAGGATGCGGAACAAACCCGCGTAAGGCTTTGACTGCCAGTGCTTTTGAGCAATAGCCGAACTCTGTATGACCTCTTGTTTCACGAGCTGTGCCTGGGTCGCTTTTGTTAGTCTTCTCACCCAAGTGACCTTCCGGCTGGTGTTTACAACGGAAGATGGTAAAGAATCTAATACTCCTTCCTTTTTGGCCTTCAAAGGATTTTGGCGTTTAAATTGAAGTTTGCGGGGCTGTCGAAGTAACCTTGTGCATCTCGGAAATTTAAAGAGAGGAGCCGATCGTCGACGTCGAGGATGAGGCCATCAATGAAGAGAAGAGTCGTATTGGATTGTGATGGCTTCTTTGAGGCTTTTACCTTATCAGGAACGACAGCTTGAGAACAGCCTCACTCAGGGATTCTCTCGTTCTGGTGATCAGTGAGACTGTTGTCGACGTCGCTCATTGTGTGGGTTTCGTGAACATGAACAAGTCAGTGCCTCCCTCTCCTCGATCATGGTCGTGACCATAATATAATTAATTCCAAGCCTGAATATTGTCGACGTCAAGGGACCGGCGTGCTAATGGTCGGATCCGGGATCGCGATTGGCCAGGGGGACTCTGAGATATCACAATCGATATGTATACACTAGTAGACGTATCATTTAAGTCTCTATGTTGATGGCTGGTACAGTATAAATATTTGGGCGGCGATAAATGCTCGAAGATGGAAGTGGAACAGGGGAATGGATATGTAAGTAGTGATCTTCTACAAGCCAATGATGTCGAAATGTCTTGTATTGCTTTCCAGGCTATGAACGTCCGAAGTCTGGTCGGCCACAGGAATGCCGTCTTGAACAATTCCCGCTGCCAAGGGGTTTTCACTGATATACACGACTGCCTCCGAGTCATCGCCTTCTGTGTGCTCTCCATGTTCATCTTCATAGCTTCTGAAGTTGGTTACTCTGGACATTGTCCCATGATTGAGTGGGGCTCCGATGTTTCCAATCAGATTGACTGATACTAGCCGTTGTTCCCTGAAGCATATTGTGCTGTTGCCAGTAGTGCCTCGCCCACGTGGCAGAAAGACCATCCGGAGGTTTAGCATGAATCGAGTAATTAGCACTGAGGTGATCTAGTAATGTAATTATTGTGTCAATCATGCGAGGAAGAGCACCAGACAAAGGTACCAGCTTACAACACCTGTGAGCGCAAACGTTATAACATAGAAGTGAACCTGTCAACGGGACTGATGAATGAAGTCGTACTGTAAGAACTAGCTCAAAGTCTCACATTTTGTGTATAGTATGTGTACCCGAAGTTCGCCGCGTTGATTATATTTAAGATTAACAAAACCCTGAATTCATCGATGAGCTCGTGAAGATAATGAGCTAAGCCCTCGCTCACAGGATGTATGCTGAACCTTGTTGTGATTTCCTTTGGTAAATACGATATTTCCGTCGTCGATGGAATGTGAATGCTTACCATCCCTGAGTAGAAAAACACTGAGTCGAGGGGGTTGTAGGTCCCCATGAGGAAGGAGGTCGACAAGCCCAATAATTTGTGTCGTTTTCACTACAGTGAGGATTACAACGGCAATATCACAAAGAACCGTTGAAAAATAAGAAATTATGGTAAGAGGATCTGCCAACAGTCATTTAAGGTTAATACTTCATACAGAACAATAGTGTTAAAACGACTTACATGTGGCTTGGAGGCTCAAGACTCCATTGGAATCTGGACGAGTATACGACTCTACGACCCAAGAGTATGACATCTAGAAAATACGTGGTAAAGAGATCAAAGTCCGGAGGCAAGAATACCGAAGTACTGACAGGCCCCGTGAAGGGAATTCCAATTCCAAGAAAAGCGACAACGGCGGCAACTTTCCAACTCTTGCCCCAGATAGCGTAAATTCTTAGAACGCTGAAGGCTACCCCCAAAAGAGATTGCACATAATTAGTATGATTTGGAACGAAGGCGTTCTGAAATGGCCACATACCAAGGATAGGAAATAAGCTCATGAATTCCGAGATGGTTCCAATTAGCGTGGTAATATATAAGAGACGTCTCCATAAAACGAAACCTGCTTCTCCATCGAAATGCCTAAACATCTATCATTGCGTAACCCAAGTGTTCACATAGGCTCTCGACTCGACGAGTTATTCGGAGACAAGCTTTACGCACAATTTGACAATCATGGAGAATCTGATTACACAACCAGCTTGCTTTGTTTATGATTGTGAAGTATCGAATTGAAAAAAATAAGACCGTGGTAATCGAGAAACGCCGCCTCCAAATGGCTTGAACCTCGACTGCAAAAGTCAAACAGTAATCATACAGAAGGAGGGCTGAAAAGGCTGTCAAGTCTTCGCATTTGTCAAGGAGGCTGGAAATCGGGCTCACCTAACCCTGAGACGTTACAACAAATCCTAGGTTGCTATCGTCATCAACATCCCTGCGACCAGTACTCGAAAGGATGTTACTCACAACAGCAGTTCGGATCCACCAGTGAACGATACCTCAAAGGATGGTTCCTCGGTGGAAGGGAGATAACAAACGGGTACTGAGCCGAATAAAAGGGGTGAAAACTTGCTGTCTGTCACCTTCAGGATGGCTGGAGGAGAAAACATCGCGAACGGAGCTCCCTTGACAGTTAAAAAACCCTGTCTTATAATTCTCATTGGCACAGCCCTGGAATCGAAACGAACGAGGTGTGCATCTCAAAGTTTCGAATTGACAGCATCTACCGGTGTCAACGCCTGATCATCATCAGATATATCAGAACATCTCGTAATTCAAAGCCTTGAGTTGTGCTTACCACTGGCATGAACAAACACTTCGGATCCACATATAGTTGAGGAATGCCTGAACTCTTGTTTATGAATCCTCCTGAGTGAAGCTTTGAAGGGCCACACGGTTGAACATCAACCCTGCATCGCCAAGCTGGACCAAATTAGGTTCCATATGGTCCCGGAAGAAGTCGGATATTAATTCGCAAGCAGAACACCATATACAGAATCCTGGTAAGCTATAAATAGATGACAGGGACAGCAAGGTTGACGAAAGCTAAGCGACCTGAGAACTGAACTTGAACAGAGCGATGTGACATCGATAAGACGAGTCTTCGGTATCCCCGCGTCTCGAGAGATCCTTGACTCGGCGGCACCGCGTTCATTGTACATCATGTTGGTTGTTGGTACCTCTCCCTGTGTTATCGGTGCGCAACAAACAACGGTTCACACCTCTCAATCTGCACAAGACCCCCAAACGAGCACGTCTGATCAGGATCAAAAGCCGGTGCAGGTGACAGTTCCAAGCCACTCTGAATCGAAGCAAGTAGCGCGCTGATGGGTGTTTCAGGAATTTGTTGCGATCGAGGGAATGTGGCTTTGGGCGTGCAAGGTCCTCCTTGGGGAGAATCGAAGAATATGAGGGGAATTGACTCGGAGGGATTGGGCTCGGGTACATTGGCGGTGATTGTGGACTCTTCATTGAATTCTTCCTCCGAATCCTCTTGGTTCGGTTCCGCAAGAGAGGGTTCCAATAGGTCTGGAACGCGATTCCTGGATGTAGGGACTAGGGCTGAAGTTACCGTAGCTTGGGGTGGTTCCCTATCTATCGATATCGCTCTTGATTTCACAGGCTCTATTCGAGAAGGAGGCGTTGGAGAACGGGAGGGAGGCAATGGGATAGATGCTGGTGCAGGCTTCGATACAAGAGGCTCAGGTTCGGAGGGGTCTCTTTCAATTGATTGTTCGGAAGCAAGTGTCGACTCGGTGGATGCCTTCGACCGACCATTGGTTGAAGGTGCGGCCTTCTTCAAGTTGGCAGCAGGTGCAGAGTTCTTTGAGGACACAGAACGAGCCCGCGTGGGCTTCGACTCATTCCTAGCAGGAGCCGAACTCTGTATAGCCTTTTGTTTCGCAAGCTGTGCCTGAGTCGGTTCTGTCAGTCTGCTTCCCGAAGTGGCCTTTCGACGAGTGGTAACGGCGGGAGGTGGAGCCTCTGATCCCTCCTCTTTCTTTGCCTTGCCCTTGGAAGACTCCTGACGTGTTCTCGTCGAATTTGAAGTCTCCGGGGCTGTGGAGGTAGACGTGGAAAGAGAGGAGTTGATCGTCGAATGTGATGACTCCTTGGGGGCCTTCGCCCTTACAGGAGCAGCCTGAGATTTCTCGGGTTTGGTGATCGGCGCGACTTTTGACTCGGGCCTCGCGGTTGTCGACAAAGCTCGAGTGCGTGCGGGCTTCGTCGATTGGTGCTTTAGTGCATCTGTCGAGTCCTTCAGCTTTCGAGATACCTCCGGTTCGACGGGCTCCGGTGGTGGAGGCGGAGGTGGGGGAATCAATACTCTGCGAACATCGCCACGACGAGGATGAAACGGAGCATCTGAAGAATGTTGGAGCATATTGGGCCGTTGAGGGGCATGAACCGCATTCGAAGCAACAAGGACAACCTGTCCCGGGTCAGGTCGCCTGATCGTCATCACAGGTCTTGCAGTAGATTCCAACACTGGAGGTCTAAAAGGGATGACCTGGGGTGGTGGCATCTCTCTTTCTTGGGAGACTCTGGATGGGCCAGCCGATGGCGCTGTAGGTTGCCGTGAACGTGAAGGACCAACCAGAGGTCGTACAGTTGTCGATGGTGGATCAAGAGAAATACCCTCGGATCGAGAAAGTGCTCTCCCACTACTAGAGGATACAGTTCTGGTATGTCTGGGGTCATCTCGAGAGTCTGCGCTTCTAGCGAGGTTTTGGCTACCAGAAGGTGGGATTGTGGACTTCGGGCGGGCGACGGAATGAGCTGAGTGAACAGAATGCATCGATTGAGAGGAAGCAGGACGTGAGGGGGGATTAGAACTTGTTGTGGATGCGGCTCTGGATCGAATATCGAGGTACTTGCGAATGGTAGGCGTCAAAGGCGCTGTAAACCTTCCAAGAGAAATAGGTCAATCTGAGAGCCTGAGAGACAACGGGGAAACCAAGACGCACTTTTCCACTCGATGGGGTAATAATATACTATAGGCATCAAAAATCTTCTTCCCAACTTTGCGAATTTCTGCACTCGGATCGGTGGAAGTGACCTTGATGAGTGATTCAATCTCCCGACTTCGTGCTTCCTTCTCGAGGTCTGGTGGATTGAAGCTGTTCAGACAGACAAGAGTTGCCTCCGCTGCTGAGAGACGGATAAGTACATTCTTGTCGCTCACGTGTACGGCGAGATGGGTTAGGATAGATGGTGCTTGAGTAGACTCGATTATGGAGGTGACGCCCTCCCGTGCCCTGGTCTGGAACAGCTTGTTGGGACGGCCACAAAGGGATAGAAGGGTCGGAAAGATCAAGGGAATTAGAGGAACGTATGACTTTCCCAAACCCTCTGCTGCGACCTTGAGCAAGTCTATTGCGGCTGCGGAGACGCGTGAACGTTCGGACAGTGCGGCGCTATTGATGTGACGATAAAGCCCGCGTAGAGCACTGACTAATTGGGATGGAAAGTTGGGAGATGCTAGTTCGACGAGACTTGAGAGGCGTTGAAGGGCACTTGTAATTGCTTCCCATGTGAATTCAGTTTCCTGAACAGAAACTTTCTCTCGTATGGTGTCAAGTTCATTTTCAACATCACGAGCGGTGTCGCACTACAAGCATGTGAGGTAAGTCGGAGGCGCAAATTACAGTAGATAAATGATCTTGACGCACCATAATTCTCTTTGGAGGCGCCTTTCGAGGCATCTTGAGTGTCAGTGAATGAGGGTTAGGTGAGAACAAGAGGTTCAAGTGGCACGCGTCGTCTGTCTCCCGAACAACCAACACGTGATCGCGACAATTACCTAATCATCTCTTTTGGGAATGCCAAGAATGGAGATTGATGGCACAGGCCGCAGGAAGAGCCAAGCGATGCTGCTTGTCTTCTTCGACCCAACCACAAAGACTGCGCAAGTCGTAACCGACAGGTTCTGTGGAACGATATTCGGTCGCTGGAGACTAGTACCCGTGTTCGACCATGCCTTGTACTCCAACCATATGCATCCGCAGCGATCGGGGCGTCGATGCGCAGTGCCGCAGCCCCAAAACGAGCGCTTACTTTACTTATAACCCGTGCAATCCTTAGGAGTCAGTCGTGCTACTCTGTCCCACTTCGCAGCCAACATCTCAAGCTATACACAAGAGTACGGACAAGCATATGATGATCATCGAGAAATGCGAGTTGCCTCCCGTCCCGTTCTCCGAGAAGAACTATCAGGTAAGTAGATGATTGTAATTATGACACCCGCCGACTCTGACGTATCTGCAAGGTTCAGCCCTCTCACGAGGAGCAACCCCCGCCTTATGTGAGGGGTAGTTCCAGCCCTGCTTTTTCATCTGGGAGTCAAAACGGATCACTGGCCGATTCGGTGTCAAGATGCAACTTATTTCAGTCTGCTGTCCAACAACAGGTGAACAATATCTATCTAGAATCGCGACATAATCAGATTATCGGTACGCCCTGGTCCCTTAAGACGATGACATACCCTTACCTCATCCTACACCTGTAGGGTCATACATCCTGAATGCTGAACTTCCCGTGACATCGCCACTGGGTTTAAACTGTTCTCGCCGTCACCAATTCCCAAGCAAGGGCCTTGATAAGAAGAATTGGCGGATTATCAAGCAACCTTTCACCCCCAACGCCTTCTTTCAAACGCGGCATGGTTCAATCTCCTTGAACCTCGCAACTGCAGGGTTTAGCGATGCAGGAACAAGAACAAATGTCCAAGCCAAAACACGGCATGGGAAGATCAATGTGAACCTGGTAAGCCCTCTATCCACACCGAAACCCGCACTATGTTCATATGGGGATGACCCATCTAGTTTTCGCTCCAACCCAAAAAGCGAATCTGCCTCGAAGTGGCCAGCAGGCACGGTAAGTCGTGAAGCACATGTTCTCCACACCCGAAGTTGGTGGCTGACATTAACGCCTCGCTCTCTAGGAAACATCGTCGTTTTCATTCCCCCTAATTTCGATGGTGCTTTAACAATCCGTTCTCGCCGGGGTAATGTGAACTTTTTACCCGCCTTTGCAAGATCGGCACGCACGGTCAGCGGGAATGATAAGGAATCATTCGTGCTCTTCGGAGAGGGGAACTATTCTCCTGCCGACCTCGCGACTGACTACATCGATTCATGTTTCTTGAGCACGCGGACTGGAAAAATTACTATCGGTGTGAGCGGAGTGGATCGCTTTGACGAAGCAAATGTAGGCGACAAGATCGTCGAGAAGTTGGGCTCCTTGTCTCTGATGTTCTTGGGTACCGACGTTACAAAATGATACGGCGGGTTCGCTCTTGTATCGCCTGGGTTGTGAATTCGTATTGATAATTTTTTCAATCTTGTGGATCTTCATAATGGACTCCCTGTATGTACCTTATCACCTGGATTGTTTCACTTCTGTATCTTACTCATTACTTATACCAAACTCCATTTGTGAAGCGGACCCGAGGTATTCGGATTAGGCCGATGGGAGACATTTTCGTTGTGCATTTCAAGGAAAGAAAGGGCCGGATCTCTTTGGGCGTGCGGTGGACAGTGTACCGCACCGGTCTGGAATACCCCACCTGGTTCCCAGATTCCAGCACCAGGATGTCGCCTGCTGGATGCTGCTGGTCCAGGTGGCCACTGTTTCGGGCGCCTTGCGATGTTCACGGAGCTATGCTAAGCAGTCCTCATAGGTTAGGAAGTTGGCCTTATACAGCAAGGGACTACCGGAAACGAGCGATCCCCGCACTACAAAATCACCCACGTCCTGACACCTTGATCTGGGTATTGCAACCCTTTAATACTTCCTGGTCTTTGGCAAACGCCGAAACCCACAGACAGTCAGCCCTTCTCTCGGACGGTTGACTCGACTCCTCCTTCGACATGAAGTCACTTGAAACTGGTTGTTTCAGTAGGCTATTGCGTTGTGGAACTAGACGTCTCAGGACAACACCGAAAAGCACTCGATCCATGTCGCCAGACGGAACCTTCGTTGAGAAGGTGAATGAAGCGCCGGTGAGAAAACCTGTTCCACTTTCCCGTTCTATGCGATGCTGAAGGTAGTATACGGGTTAGGACCACTCACCCTTTCCTATGCATACATGTGCTGCTTGTTGCACGACTATCACAGAGGCTGGCGAATCGACAATAGGTAGCATTCGCCACAAGCGATCGCTTTCAAGCTTCGCGAAGAACATGAACTCTATAGACCGGAGGTTCTCCGGACTATTGAGCAAGAAATTGCCAGGCTTGAACCCGAGCTCCATGAATTGAGTGATGATATCTGGTGTACGATTTTCTTCCGATTTATTCTGATACCATTTTACTGAGCGTTACAAACGTAGCACACCCCGAGATCGCTTACGAAGAAAGGTCCGTTCCTTACTGACTCGAGTCATCAGGTGAAACGACGACGATAACACCTTCTGTTTCTAGATATGCGCATGACAGGCTCGTCGAATTCATGTCAGGTCGGGGGTTCACCATTACCCCGCATTACCTCGATTTGCCGACTGCTTGGAAAGCTGAATACACTCGGGGCAAAAGCGGTCGAACAATCGGGGTCTGTTCCGAAATGGATGCTCTTCCAGGAATTGGACACGCCTGTGGGCACAACCTAATAGCTGCATCAGGCGTAGCCATTGCTTTAGCCCTCAAAGCGGCTTTGGACGACCATGATATCTCAGGAACCATCGTCCTTTTGGGAACTCCAGGTACGTTCTACCTCATTCAAGGAGTTCGGCTCCCTCGTCAAGTTCGATGAATAACTTATTCTTCCGTAATGTGTAATGTTTCTGTCCGGCGATCTAGCTGAAGAAACCGGTGGTGGGAAAATACAACTCGTAGATAGAGGAGCGTTTAAAGGAATGGACGCATGCATCATGTTCGTGTCACCGCTCGATTGATATCATGTCGTTGCTGACCTTCTCCACTATATCCCGATCTTCCATGTAGGGCCCACCCTGCGCCCGGAACCCCCCATGGCGCATGGATTGCGCCCTGGTTATCGCTCCAGCATCTTGAAGTCGAGTTCTTCGGCCACAGGTACGTTGTGAATCTCTCCCTCCATTCTCCGAGTTGACAGTTTGGTGCTTCCCGTGTCCATAACCCTTCTACATTCGTCCAGTTCACATGCAGGCTATTCGCCGTGGGACGCACAGAACGCACTTGACGCTGCGTTCCTTGCTTACTCTAGTATCTCTGTGCTTCGCCAACAAATGAAACCGACATGTCGTGTACACGGTATTGTCACTGGAAGAGACTGGGAACCAAATGGTTTGTCAGCTTTCCCTTCTGTCGCATCTTTGTCTTCCTGTCCTTTTTTTTCTTCGCCTTCTTGGTTGTTCTGATTGTTCTGTTGTCTAGTGATCCCGGATTATGCAAAGATGAGATGGATAGTTCGAGCACCGACCTGGGGTGAGGTTGTTTCCCTACGGACACGGGTTGTCAACTGTTTTGAGTAAGTCATATGGGTCGATCCTCGTCCTTCCCTTCAATGTCAAAATTTTAACTTCTTTTCCAACTAGGGCAGCTGCCTTGGCCACCGCATGTAAAGTGAAGATCAAATTCCTTGATGGATACTTTGACGTTCGAGAGAACAGTGCGTTGGGTGAGTCACTCGGAACTTGATTTGCCAAATCAGTAAACTTGACAGAGCGCATGATGTAGCGCAAGATTTCTGTGAGGTGGTTGAGTCGCAATATGGTGTAGTTACCGAAACCATGTATGAGCCTATGGGTGCCTCCACAGATTTTGTGAGTGCCCATAAACTATCTCCTCCTATCGCACAACTCAATGGCATCACAATTTATAGGGAAACGTCTCATATGGTATCTACTTTCTCCCTGATGTCCACATCACTGCCGCTCACTAGCCTATCGCATAGTAACACCCTCAATACAACCAGCGTATACAATCCCGACCAAACCAAAAGGCAACAATCACACCCCCGAATTCGCAGACTCTGCTCGCCAACCCGAAGCTTTCCAAGCAATGCTTACGATTTCTAAAGGCCTCGCGATGACAGGACTCCGAGTTCTCGCCGACTCCGAATTCTATCAACGGGTGAGTATTGGTCACACTACGGTTCTTCTCTCCGCTCCGATGAACTGTACCTCCGAGACTGTCTCCATTCGTCATCTCGGCCACCTTCTTGGAATCGAATTCTCTTAGGAGACTACGTCCATGACTACCAAGTCCTGCCTCCATATTTTCGCATTTTCGCGAGTCCTGTACATTGAACTTGCAGGAGACGGTCCCGGATACATTACCCGGACACACCCACCTACGTCATCTCACTCCCATACAAGGCTACCACACTCCCGGATTCCCCTTCCCTCTTCCCCCAGACTTGCTTCCCTTCATCCTGGTATTAACTTTCTTCTTCAGGTCAAACAATCATACGAAGCCCAAAAAGCCGCGGACCCTTTCCAGTTTGAATCTTCGTAATATTTATGTCTGTTCAAGTTCTGGATCGATATCCACAACTTCCACTCCACTCCACTCCACTTCAAGGTCGTCACTTTAAGACTTATCACTTTTGTCATTCCGACTCTGAGTCGTACGTACACTGGCAGTACAGTATGCGTGTTCCGAGTCCGCAGCCGGTAGCTCGGGAGAAGTGCACCAGGATCATTTATGTTATTGGTGTGGTACCGTACCGGTACCTCACTGGCAAGTTATAGTTTGAAGGCACCCGCCGGCTTGTTTCTCGTCATTTTCTATGCATCATCATCCCATCGCATCAATCATTCATCGTCGTCATCATCTTCTTCTAAATCATCACCACTCGTCTCGTCCCGCTATGCCCTTTCAAGTTACACACCCAATCACTTTCCCTTGTTGTGGTCTTCCTGGATCCAAAATTACAGTTGATCGTTGAACGACACGCCGACACAAAACACAACAAATCAAATCGTGGATCGAGGAAACCCAACAACTCTAGCAATTGCAAGCGATACATCATGATAAACAACCTTGGTCAAGGAGGTTCCGGACCACGGACTCGATACTTAACAGGGTCGATTCTCTAACACTCCCGCCCCGAAACCCCTTTGTAAATGTAATTGTACCCCTCACGGGAGTCTGTATGCCCTGTTTCACTCGAACTTGTATCTACGTATACCTTTTTTCTCCTCTGCTCTATTGTAAATTTTGTAGGACTGTCTGGACACCAGGTGTTTCTGAAGCATGTTCGGTAGCGTTCAAGTTCTGTCCATTTGGTGTATTATCTATCTCCCCCATTGTTCATATCCGTTGGGCTTGGAAATATGTCATGACCTATCATCCATCTGGTATTCAAATCCGCAAAATATGTATGCGTCATCATTAAACCACACCTACGATATCGGTACGACCCGAGGTTCACCCTAAAATCATTCAAGCAAGAAATTACACACCCCACCAATCCCACCTCTTCGAACTCACGTCAAACAAATGGAAATGGGAAACGTAGAATGCATAGAAATGTATGTCTCAAGTACTGTATGTATAGAAATCAACCAACGCCAGATAGTAGTAACCAGATAAGTGCATAGAGTAAACAAAAAAAAATCAAAGAGTAATAATATTCTGAGCATTCGAATTCAAGGATAGATGGATAGATACCGAGAGGGGAGGAGAAGTCGAAGGAGAAGTAGGAAGTAAGTAGTGTAGTCCTTCAGGGGTATGGTATAGGAATGATATGAATTGGGGGATGTTGTATAATTCGGATAACGGAAGTAGGCCTGAGAGAAAGAGACCTGGAAACTCGGGGAGGGGAGTGGACGAAGCTGTTCTCGTCACGAAGCAAAGACGTGGGAGAGATTCGAAAAGGAAACACATCAACGATGACACCATGATCAATGACTATGTGATGCTTGAGATGCAGAAGGGATAGCCTGCTTCGCGTGTCGTTGTTGTTTCGCCTGCAACTTGGCCGCAGCCCTCGCCTCGGCATGCAACTGCTGCAACTTTGACTTTCCAGCTGCCGCCTCCGCGACCATCTTCTCCAACTCCCTCCGTTCTGCATCTGATTCGTCCGGTGTCGTAGCTTTGAAGACAGCTCCCATCAAAAGCAAAGCCTGTAATAATCATATTCACATCAGTCACAATCCACACGGACGCAAAAGTCAAAGTCGGGTGGGTGAGTTCGTGGATCCCATTGACCCACGCAACTGGAATTGGAACTGGGTAAAGAGGCGGAAGGTGGACGTACCTTTGCACGATTAACAAGCACCTGCTCCTCAACAGAATGATCCTTCAAGACAGCATCCACAACCTCCCTAAGCACCTGAACAACCTCAAACCTCGTCCCTCTCCACGAAGCAAGCAAAATCTTGCTCGTCACATCTTCTTCAATCGCTCGTAGTTCTTCTTCTGCTACCTCAGGTTTAGATTGAAGTTTCTCCATCTCGATCATAGTCTGCTGAACACCGATTCTGATAGGGGTGCAAAAGCAAGAGTTAATGAACGGTGTGGGTCCGGAGATGGATGGACCAGGACTTACGCGCTACCGAGTACACCCCATGCATCCTTTGCAACTGCGCCCTTTTCCTTAAGCCTAGAGAAAAAACCAGGACTATATGCGTAATAATCATCAACACACCATCCCACTACCCCAAACCTCATAGAAACACAACGAAAAAGAGTTCACTCACATGCCCAAAAACTTCCTACTCTTCAAAAACGAAGTCGCCTTCATCATATACACATTCCCAATCGTATGCAACAACTCCACCCCAAAACTCTCCAACTTCAAATCATCCGCCTCTCTCTTCATCTTCCCCTCAAACGCCTTTGTCTCCGCATCATCCTTATCCCCCGGTTTATGCGCCTCCACAAACGGTCTTATCCTCTCAATCAACTTCTTCTTCAACTCCTCAACCCTCGCCTCCATATTCTTCCTCCTCTCCTCATCCAATTCCGCGAGTTTGCGTTTTTGTTCCGGGGAGAGTTTATTGGCGCGTTTGGATGCCGCTTTCTTGGTGGGTGTTTCGGTACCGCTTGCGCTTCCTGAGGAAACGTCTTTGGAGCCGGATGCGCCTGCTGAAGAGGTTGATTTTGAATCGGGAGTAGGGGAGGGAGAAGGCGCGGGGACGAGGGATTGGCCGGCGCTCAGTTTCTCGGGGTCGGGAACAGTGGCAGTGGCAGTGGCACCCGGGGCAGATTGCTCGGGTGAAGGTGAGGATGGTGGGGATGCTGAGGCACTTGATGCTTGAGGTTGGGCCGCAGGCGTCGCTGTACCGCTTGCTGTGACAGATCCCCCATTCGCGTTCGCATTGGGATTGAGCTCTTTTTCCAATTCTGTACGCTCTTCCTCTGTCATCATTGTTGACGCAACAGATGTCATTTCTTTCATAAGCGAGATCTCGCCAATCTGTGGGTTTATTGGGAGGGGATGGATTGAGAATGTGAAGGAATGAGGAAGATGGGAGTAACTGACGTAGTCCTTGAATCTCTCTCCTCCGAATACGTTTGCGAAGAATCCTGCAGCGTCGTCCATGGAGATTCCTCCTTCCTTATCCACCTAATGTAGAATTTATATTGAGCATCGACCCATCTACAGCAAACCTCGCCAACTCACCATCTTCGCTCCATTCCGATCATATACAGCTCTCAGATTCTGCACCCCGACGACAATCTCAGATCACATACTACAATAGTAGCAATCGAAGAAGACTCACAGGATCGGACAACACCTGATACGCTTTGCTATTCAAACGACCAAGTCAATATTTATGTTCTAGCCTGAGTCATCAAGGAAATAGCGGCTCACCTAATATCCTTGAATTTCTCCTCAGCCTCAGGAGAAGGGTTCTTATCGGGGTGATACTATCACCAAAAACCAAATTGGGGCATTCCGGATTACACCGTAAGGGCATTCCAGGTCACATAGACGATGGTGGTCGTACAGGAGTAGGGTATGGGGTTAAGTCGACGAAGCACTTGAGCAATTATTCTGGGTACATGAACACAAGATGATGGACTGACCTTGATAGCCTGTTTCCTATAAGCCTTCTTCAAATCCGTCTCGTTCACATCGGTAGGAACATCCAACTAAACCGAAAGCAAGCCTCTTGAGGTAGCATCTCCTAACCGACTCGAATGTACTCACGAGATCATAATATTCCGTCTCAACAGGAGCCATTTTGTTGCCACTTCACTAACGAACGATAATATGGAATGTCTTGAGGTTTTGAAGCACTTGATTCGGGAGATAAGTATTACGAGGAAGCAAAGCAAATGCTAGCTGTAAGGAGAGATATAAAGCGTCGTGTCAGCCGAACGGACGTTTGAAACTCGTCCGATCCCGAATACCGACGTCGGAAAGATGATCCCAGTCACTATATCGCACTTGTTCTTGAACGATTCAAAGCAACGGCGAAAACAGACCAGAGCAAGGCCGAATGATCAATGTCAATGATGAAAGAGCAGAAGGTAGAAGAAAAAACTTGAGAGCGTCAGTACTTGAAAGGCCGCAGTAACGACTTGGAGCAGTACAAGTCGCAGCAAATTTAGAGAAGGTCTCCGTAAAAGTCGAATACGGCAGAGAGCCAAGACCAGTGACCAGTGAGAGAGGTAGCAGTAGATTGTGGGCTGGGAGAACGGAAACGTCAAAAACGAAAAGTGTGTGATTGAGCCCCCGCTGCGGGTGCGGTGCAAGAAGGTCCAACGGTCGGAAAAGCGCAAGATTTCCTTCCAGGCTCTCTCCGCTTACCCCTTGCCTTGCCCTTCTTTCTCAACCACTTTCCCCGCGCAACATCAGCATGATACTCTCCAAGGGTGTTTGTTTCTCCAACATCTTACACCACGAAACAAAGTTACCCCATCCTTTCAGAACAGGACATATAACTGGCACTGTACATGCCCTGGTCACGGATACTTGAATTGGGATCAACCGAGCCCATGCCTTTTTCCGTTGAAGGATCCAAACGGAATCTCATCCACCTTTCCTCTAAGCATAAATGACAAACTTCCAGAAATCCGAAGCAGATTGCTCCTGAAATCTACGGTATATCCGCCTCGGGGATTCCCTCAATCCACGCCGAAGCGCCTCCATACACACATAGACGCAGCAGTACGTACACGAATCCCAACGGCAGAACTCTGAAAAGTCGACGTCAGTGCGCCCCGCCGATCTTTGCATTCAGTAAATGTATATAACATATTAATATCATTAACGATATCGATGTAGGGACCCTTGTTAGTTTTCGTCATTCCGCAGATCATCGAACCCCAACACTTCGAGAGAACGGGCTAGATACCATCATGCATATTAAACAGACGCACCACGATTGTATTTGAACACGTTTATTCTCAGTGGTCGATACCAATAGAAACAAGGATTACAGACGATAAAAATAATGCGAATAGGACAGAATAGTGAATAGAAAAATATAAATGCAAGAATAGGCTGTATGAATGATTGCTTGTATGCGAAATTTCGGACAGGGTGAGGATGAATTCGAAAAGTGAAAGGGCTACTAAGGAACGAGGACGATTGAGGGGGGATGTGGACGACGCGGAATGAAGACACTGTGTATCTAGGAATGTAAAAGCGAAAATAGGATAGGTGGAGAACGAGTGACGACGAATTCGAAAGACCGAAAATGACCATTGACCACAGCAGGGCCAAGGACGAAAGGAGTGAAAGATTGTTGGAGCGTTGGAAGACAAAGGCAGCTGCATCCCCAACTATATGCGCAACAAGGAACAAAATGAGAGATCTATCATCTCCATGTCAAAAACGAGCGCGGAGACGAACCAAACCAAAACGAACGGACGGGCAATCGAACCAAAAGAAAACAGAAATTCAATCACCAAAAAACATTGGGGGGCCAAACACCAAAAATCGAACAATAATACCCCGACCAACCAGAGCCGAATAATAAAAATACTATCCATATCATGACACCACTCCGGAATGGCTCGACAAATATACGCCGCAACAGACGACAATATAAAAGGAAAATGAAAGCGAACGTGGACGCAAACACGAGAGGGGGGGAAGAAGAATGGCTCGAGAATCCAACATGTTTTACACCTTTGATTGACTTATGACTTATCTTCCTTTGATACCAACCAACCAACCACACCCTGCATCATCTTCGTCATCCTGAATCATCGACCGACATCCACAACGAGGCGCAAAGCGTACCTCAAGCAGCCGAGATCACCAACTTAGCTGTCTCGCCACTTTCAACGACCTCATGTACCCCACGCGCCTTCCCAAACCTCTCATCTCCCTTCCACCCATCCACAACCACGGCCGGCGATACGGCAAACGCTGAGCTTTCCCAATCTTAACCCCGTCTCTAGCTCTGCTCTAGCATCCCATCTCGCTCCGTCGTCTCATTATCATCCCCATCATCATTCTGATTCTCTTTCAGATCTTCCCCGGGCCCGCCATCAAGTCCAACACCATCAAACCGTACGATCTTCCTCTGTACAACCTCCGTACTCCCATTTGTCGACTCATCATCCTCACTAGTCACCAACGTCGACACCTGACTCTCACCCCCTTTCCCCCTCCCCATCCCACCACCACCCGTAAACAATCTCGCCATCCTCCAATGCAATTTCGTAGAAAATAGGGACATGGACCCACTCCGTGAACTCCGGGGTGTCGAAGGCGCAGACGAAGGTAACGTTGATAATGACACGTCCGAAGTCGAAGCAGTCAGGGGTGATGACGCAGCACTCCGAGGTAGAATAGAACCAGCTGAATTCGAAGCATTGATTTGTGATGGTAAGTTAGGCTGAGAGGGGTGTGGTGTAGGTAATGACGTTTTCTTGAGCGATGACCGCGCGGGTGGAGGAGGTAATACCAACGGAGGTGCTGACCCTCTTCTATGATGCTGTAACGAAGGTCTCCTCATCGGAGGCGCGCTCCTCGGTGTATGCGCACTAAAATGAAAAGGTGGCTGCGCATATTCTAATGTTTGTCTTCGTCTTACTTTTGTTGACGTTGAATAATGTGAAGGGAACGAAGGTGAGGAAGCGGAATGGTGGTGGCGGTGTGTTTGTGACTGAGATAATGGGGATAAATGCGGCGTCCGCGATATATGCAGGCCCATCGCAATTTGTTCAATGGAAGGTCTTGTTGCTTCCGAATTTGAGAGATAATAAGATGATGGGGACGGAGGAAGTGACTCCTCAGGCGTCGAATGCATTCCCCGTTCCTACAAAAGGCAGCAAACACACAATCAGCGCCACTCACAACATGTCGTATGACAAACACCAATCTGATATTACGCAAATGCGATAAGGAGGGATGATTACTCACTGCAAGGCTTGCCTCACGTTTCTTCGAAGGTGCACCATACGAAAGCGACCTCTTCATGCTGCTCAGAAACCTCGCAGCAGTCGAGGGACTCTTTACGCCGGCCGAGCTACCCGGCGCAGTATCGTACGCCAAAGTGTGGTCTCCACTCGTTCCGCCTCCTTGCAAAAACGGGGGAGCCGACACTGGTGACGAGTCCAACGGATGCGCGCTCTGACTCCGTCCCCTGGCATACACGTCCACCGAGTTCGGCGAAATAGCGGAATGCTGATACGAATTCACAGCAATCATGTTTCTAAGATCTTCTTCTTCGTCTCGATAATATTGTAAATGTTGAAGATGGAGTGGTTGGTGGGTATGGTTAGAGCGACGACGGCGATGGCCAAATAGATCCTCCATGTGTGCGGGCAAGAGGCTAGGGTATAAGTACTGTGTGGGCTTTGTGAGGAGAGGGTAATCCGGTAAAGGAAACCAAGAAAATGGAATGAGACAATCAATTTAGCGAGAGCAAGGAATTGGCTTTGGTTGATGCCTCGAGTTCGGAGTTTTCGATTGGGGTTATTATGTGGCAAGGGAGGCCAGTGAGAGGGTGGGCGTGTGGCCTAGCGGAAGTGACGAGTGACGGATGAATGATTGGCTGGGCGCGGATACAACGAAATAGGGATGCCGTTGGTATGATCTGGAGCTCCAGGTTATCAAGGGAAGCCCTCCAGGACTGTCACGGTTTTGGCGGATGTTTGAACGTGAGTGTGGGTTTGTGGTGCGCCGTTTGTGGTGTGCGTTCCAGAAAGTGGGGTGATACGTGGATTAAGTATGGGTTCCTGTAGGGGCCTGGGAGTAGAAGAAAGAGATTGAGGTTCAGAAAGAAAGAGAGGAAAGGAAATAAGCAAGACAAGCGAGGAGAGCCTGAGATCCTGAGATCCTGTCAACGAGAAAGCCCGCCACCAATGCAAAAATAGATAAGAATGTCGAATCAGCAGTGCAGTTTCCAGCAAAGGCAAATTATCAGGATGTGGCCGTCGTCTGGAGGATGCAAGAGGAGAGAAAGGGAGCTGATGGGTGTTTGGGAAGGAGCGGAACTGTGCAGCGTTGCAGGCCGGCAGAACCCCAGCAGGATGGACAGTGTTGATGATGACGATGACAGCACTCACTGATAATTATTGCTCTGTTGATTTGGGGTTATCTCGGCCCAATTCGGAATATCCCCGAGGCCACCACCTGCGCCTCGCCCTGATTTAGCTTCCCCTGCTTAACAAACGCCAAAACGTGGCCGGTGCCTGATACCCTTTGAGGACGATCAATCTCCTTCTAATGGGAATCGGAACCACCTGCTCGACCTCGAGGAGCAGAAGGCTGATGCGAGGACAGGAAGCGACAAAGGGAAGCGAGGAAGCAAGAGGGAAATCTTACCCTAGAACGGACGGGGGTCCGTCTTAAAGACCACAAAACTCTCCTCTTGCCAATGCTTGTCCAGTGCTTGCTGTGGGCTGGGCGGCGGACTCAAATCCATGCCGAGGTCTTGCAGAATATTGGACCGCATTGCGTTTTCCGAGCGTACCCGTTGAAATCGGTCTTTGATAGACCAGCCTCTATTAATGATATCCTCAATATAGCGATGGCTAAAAGATCTCCTGTCATGTCCGATCTGTGACCTTTTTGGAACAAATTCAATAACACAAAAATCACAGGCAAAGCGGTGATATACTCGAAGCATGTCAAAGAGGTTCAATCCAATTTTTGGGTTCGTAGAAGTACACAAAAGGGCACTGATCAAAGAAAACACAGCTTCGAACAAAACAAAGCATAGGGTCGCAATGTCTGTACGTACGCCAAATCCGACCTACATACAGCTCGAGATGGTACATAGAACTAAGAAACATATTCATGCCTCTCTCACAACCAAAGTCTAGTGATAGTTGCGCGAAGGCACCCGGACTTCCATCCGAATAGGTACTCCACCATGGTCGCAAGAAAGCACCAGGGGAGGAATAATATGAGTATTTCCCCCACCACCCGGACCTTGCAATAGATCCCGGAAGTAGGGCGGAAAGTCCCTCGTTCTGACTTGACGTCTCCTTCGAAGTCCATCGTCCCCTGAACCTCCAACAACATCGGCTTGCTGCTCGATATCGATGTGAGGTCGAAGAGGTGTTGACTGGGGAGAGGTGATCGGGATGTCGGGAGGATCGTTGCCTCCATAAATAGGGATAGTGAGAGTGACTTGTGGCTCTTGCTTGGGTACCGATTGAGGGTCGTAACCTGAAGAGTCCACAGATCGACTCTGTAGATGCGATAGCTTGTGAGGTGTCGCTGCTTGATGCAACGGGGTATCCTCTAAGCTCTCCGAGGTTATTTGGCTCTGCTGTTGTTGGAGACGCTCGATTTGAAGTCGAGAATCTGAGTCTTCGGGGTACGAAGACGCTGTTTGTTGATTTTGGATACCAGCCGTGCTCGCAGTAGAAGGCTGAATCAGACTTTGAGCACGCGGATACTGTGGATTCAGCAAGCCGTCAAGGACATCGATCAGTCCAGGAGGAACCATATCCTTCTCTTGGCTCGCCAGATCGACCAGAGCTGTGAGTAGCGAGTGATCTGGTGGGGTGACTGTGGGCGATCGAAGGAGCGAATCCAGGTAATCAAGCATGTATCTGAGCTGAGGTCGCAGATGGGAAGGTAAATCCTTGGTCGCGAATCCAACAGCCATAGTGGTAGCCGAATAAAGGGATTCGACATCGCCTTCGATCCGCATACGGCGAGTGTATAAAATGATGTTCTCCAACACTAGAATAATCGATGAGCTCAGATTCGGCATTACACAAACATTGACGCGCTCACCAGAGGCATCAACGGGCATGACCAGACGGTCATACAATTGTCGCATCAGAACAAACGCTGCACGATGACACTCTGTGCCACAATTTAAGAACCTCGCTAGTGACTCGAAGAGACGTCCATACACGCCTCCGGGATCCGACATCTCGTCCTCGAAGTGCATTCCTTTACAAATCGT
Organism: Meripilus lineatus; assembly: GCA_027627245.1. Taxonomy (NCBI): domain Eukaryota; kingdom Fungi; phylum Basidiomycota; class Agaricomycetes; order Polyporales; family Meripilaceae; genus Meripilus; species Meripilus lineatus. Next base: position 22,993 of record JANAWD010000062.1, on the reverse strand, counting down.
GTCCAGCGCCCTTACGACCCTCTTCACTTCGACCTCGTCATTATTTTCCACCTTGGATGCGATATCAACGACTATATGCGCCATCGTCATCAAACTCGCGTTTGCATCGTTATCGCCCTTGGAGGAGGGTTTACCAGGAGGGAAACTATACTGGTGAGTGAACCCGTGGGCACGATTGCTGATAATGGCCTCTGCGCAACTCAGCGCAGTAGAAGGATCCGTATCACCAATGCAAGTTCGGACCACGTCTTCGAGGAAGGCATCGTCCATCACGGTAGAATCAGCGCTGGAAATGATCTGGTGATCCAGGACATGTCCACATGTTTTGATCATTGCCTTCTCCCTCTGATTCCACGTACGAGGGTACCTCCCATTGACGACCTTCCTCGCCCAAGACGCGACTCCGTGAAGCTTTCCTCGAGAACTGATAGCGCGAGTTCCCCAGGTCTCCTGAGGTTTGGAGACCTTCACTGCAAGGGTAGCGATGGCGCGTTTGAAGCATTGGACCATCCGATACATAGCCATCGCCTGAGGGGACCGATGCGGAGAATCCCCTCTAAGAGTCGGCAAAATGGTCGTTACGACCAAAAACATAATTGAAGCCCCTGCAAAGACTGTGATGATAGTTGCCACGAGTGGATCCAAACTCCACAGCAGGTCTACCAGTCCAATCAAGAAGAAGGCGGTTGAGAGCTGTAGAAGAACTGGAAGGAAGGCAATGATTTCGGGAACGCGCCATCTGACAAGCCCTTGGTAACGGAATTGCCTAACTCGTGCTTCGTCTCTGGAGGTGGCGAGCGAAGTGGTGCAAGGGGTGGAGAGGTAGTCCGATAACCATTGTTTGACCAGGATTCCGATGAGGGCCGCAGACAGACTGAGCACTACGCTCAAAAACCACAATGTATTGATGCGACGTGATGACGCGGTCGCCTTGAAAGGCTGAACACCAGGACACGGAGTGTTGTTGCACGTGGAGTTGGTCAATTGTGCCAGAATCTGGGTCTGAAGTGCGACGGCTGTCGCCGTAGGATCTTCCTGAAGCCACTTATACGAATCGATCGTAAAAGCAATCTGGGCCGCAGAAAACAGGCCAGCCTGCGCACGAAAGAATTAGCCTTGGGTGGAACGAAGAACTGAGTGACGGAGATGACTCACATATACCAACAGGGTATCGATCTGACCTTTCCAAGTATCGACGGCAACTTCATCATGTTTCCTCAGAACCTTGGCACATTCGCCCCAAGCCACAGCACTCGCCCCATGGGTAACTCGAGCATCAATTTCGGATTCCTCGGGGACATGTATGGTGATATCACTGGAATCCGAGTACGATGACGCCGAGGTCGAGCTAGCTGTATTAGATCGGGGCGGGTGGACCTTCCAATGACGGGTCCTAGGACCATGGATCGGGGCAGTGGCACTGTATGCTACTGTTCCCCGAGTGTTGGGCGGAAATGTATGATATGCCCCTGATTGTCGATCCTGAGACAAAGCGGGATCGCTGTAAACCAGTTTTGAGTGATGTCCATTTCTCGAAGCTGTGAGTGATTGTCGATCAAACCCTTCGTACACGTGTAATGGCGGGAGAGGCTGTCAACGACCACAAGTACTGAGACCATCTGATATCCCTTGAATGAGAGGAAGGGATTTTACCTTGGGTAGAATGGTTCCCTGCTCTAGTCCTGCAGTGCCCGCGTCCATGTTGGCCATACTAACTGGCATGACGGAGGTTTGAGGATATTGGGGGAGTCACCGAAATGCAGGCTCCATTCTTTATGTGCCGAAATCAACTGAGAACCAGCGCGCGTCGATTCTTCTCTTCACTTCAAAGTGTTACCGCCATGGATCGTAGCAGTGCAGCACAGCATCCAGCACCGAACCTTCTAGGAATTTCCAGGACCACCCAAGAGTCGTTAAACCCAAAGCACGGGATTGCAGCGTTGCGTGGTCAAATATGGAGAGACTGACCCGTAACGTGGATAAGTGAAGTTTGAGTATGACTCGAATGCGAAAACGATATCAGATGGACGCGCAGGAAGAAGGTCGAGGTGGAGACACGAGGACTCTGATGCTGGACGTCGAATTACGACGAGCGTCTACTGGAATGTTGCACCTTCCTCTTACGCGACATCATAGCCTCTGGCACTGGCCAGGGAAGCAAGGTTGAACTTGAACACTACTTGAACTGTATCGCATCTCTAGACCTATACAGAGAAGCACCAGATATCTGCATGAACTCGACTGAGCATAGAATAGCAATACAAATAACTGGCTATGGCCCGGGGTGGGTAGCTACCCGTTGCCAATACATAGTTAACGTTCGGATATCCTCATCTCTAATATGTAGTGGGACCGAGACCAATGGTAGAAGGATGCCCCTGCTAAATATTAAATATGCGACAGTCCGGGGTGGTGAAATGCGTATGGTAGAGGCAAAGACAACGGGACGACAGGATCAAGCGTGGAATGCAGACGTGATATTCCGCGCAAGACTCAAAACGTGCAGGGCATTTGGGCGCTCTTTAGGAGAATGAGCCCAACACCGTTCAACCAGATCCCATAATTCTGGGGTAACATCTGGTGGTTTTGCGCATCGCCTACCTTGAAGGACTTTCCAGACGACCTGCGCAAAAAAGATTCCGCTGAAGGGGGGATGCCCTTCCAGAACCTACACCGTATTTCGGGATGAGCAATAATAATACCAAGATTGTGAATGTGGTAACGTACCTCGTAGCAGACCGATCCATATGCAAAGACGTCGGTCATGAACGTTGAACGGGGTAGTTCAGGTAACCCGAATGATTCTGGGGCTATAATCTCTGGTGCGAGATACCCTACAGCTCCTGTGACTTGTGGAGAACTGCTTTCCGCTGATGAACCGTTGAAACCTGACATGCCAAAATCCCCGACGCGAATATGCCCCCCTCCGTCGACCAATATGTTGGGCTATATAGGAATGGATATCTGCATCGAGAGAAAGTGAGGCCGTCAGACCCACTTACCACGCGAAGGTCACCATGAACGATATCGATGCTGTGGATGTAAGACAGTGCATCGGCAAGTTCGGTCAGCTAAATCAGTTCAAGTCAGAGAGACATCGTAATGAGGTTGTTTGCAGTACTGACCAAACGTGGAATTTCTCTGGTCCCATCTGTGGTGATCGATACGTATTCCCGAAGAGTGCCGCATATCATCCATGGAGATATGATGCACAGGCTGCCCGGAAAAAGTGTGTCGGTTGCGCCAATGGGTGTTAGGACATGCGGATGATTCAAGAGTAATCCTAGCATCAACTCCTTCAATACTGCACGAGTCACCTGGAATGTCTCAATAGTACTATTTCAAGATCCTAGGAAGTGCTCACCTTTATTTTACTATAGTTTCCCGTGGGTTGTTTGATGGCCACAGCATCCCCCGCGCTGTTGCCGAAATAGATTTGACCGAAAGCACCTTGACGCCTGGCATGCACGACTGCCAAGGACCCATGAGGTATATGCGCTGATGATGGGATTCTTGACGATCTTTGGGATAGTTTGACGGCAATCCTGGGAGTGAGCATTGGTGCGAGATCGCAATGCTTTCCGAGATGCTCCAAGTTAGGAGCATCCCGGATGGCCTATCAAGTTGACGTGAGTTTGTGCGCAAGAGGGTTGCAAGATAGATCCACGAACACCGAGAATGTAGTCCATTATCAGGATGGCAATACCCCCCGTACATGCCAATAGGCCCTCCTCGGTGTTGATCGTCCGGAGGATCTCTACCATCTCGGGAGACCGGGAGTTGTATTGTTCCGACTGTTCACTTAACCCATATTCCACAGGCGTGCCATATGCCGTTGTGGATTCAAAAGAGTGGACACCGCGATCAACACGATTCGAGCCCAATTCCCCCTGAATGGATGTAAGCATAGTTTCGACTCGGATCGGGAGGCGTGGAAGACGAACTTTTCGTGGAGCGGCCATCTTTACTTGGGGAGACTAGAAGAAGCCCCTTATTGACCTTGAATCGGCGTGCACGCCTACCTTTATGTATGCGTATTGGACGTTGGCACAGAGTCTGACGCCAACTGGAAGGGAAGGGTAGAGACTAGACAGCGCGTCAGTCCACGAATTGAGAGTCATGGGAATCCACTGACCTTCGACGCTATTTGTAAAATGAAGTGTGGGGCTTCAAAGGTGAATCCTCAGGAGAGATTCCGTTTAAAACCTGAGGGTACTTCCTCATGGTGAAGGCGAGGGACATTACATGTGGAGTCAGGATTGTACTCATAGCACTAGAATACAACATAGCTACGACACGGTGTAATTGCACGCCAGAAACATCAGAAGGGCCATTTCGCCAACACGTTGGGACCCCAACATTATACCATCATCCAACTCACCATCACACAGAGCTTGAAGGAGGCGCAGGCTGGGAGGTAATAGGCGACAGATGTAGTAATTAAGCGCTATTACAGCACCCGAAACGTTCTAGACCGGTCTTCGAACCAGATTTCTGATTGGATGGAGTGCTGGTCCCAAACTCAACACCTACAGATCGAAGCTGAGGTAGTCACGGCCTGAGGGTTCTCCAGGATTCTCAGAACAACTAGCTCTCTATGTGTATTCCGTATGACACGGGGTTTCGGTACCGGAAATGCGAGGTGTCCGTTCCGTAGTAAACATGCAGAGGACATGGTACCCAAATTGCAATGTAGGTCCATGCCACGCTGTATGCGGCACGAAACATGCTCACAAAGGGCGTTATTCTCAAGCCAGGCCTTAGAATATGGATCATCGAAACCCATAATATGAAACAAGTGAGGCGTATCTGACAGGACCCTCTTTGTTGAATGAATTGTGCGCGCGTCCTTCCCCTTCACAGTCCGGATTACAAAACGGTGACACGCAGCACTTATTCGCCCCAATCCTTTGCTCGAGCAGCTCATCCATGGGATTTCCGCGCACGTCACAAGCGAGTATGTTAACCTGCGAAGTGACAGCACTTGCTCCCCTCTTGAAACTGGTACGGGGATGCGGACCAGAATCTACCTTGGATCAAGTCAAAATCAAGAACGACCGACCAGTGTTTCTGGCACGTCTTTCAAGATCCTCACTTCGACGTTCCGAAATGTCTCATTTTCCTCTATCTTTCAGGGACTGGTGCTCTGGCAAGGGTGCCTCGCTAGGCTTTATCTGGACGCGGCTACTTGGTCGACTCTGGCAAATTCGAGGAGATGTTTCTTACAGTACGATCAGGCGATGAATCCAGTCGGTATCCGGAGATTACTTGCCTTCGTTGAAGTCTCCTAATCACTTGATTTGTAGCCGCGTTTCCTTCTAGAAAATTTTGACTTAGGAACCTGTACAGAATCAGGAACACTTGGGTCGCGTCTTCCTCCCACACCTCAGCAGCAGCTCATAGGGATGGCAAGGAGACTTGGACCCTGGCAGCCTCCCCGTGTTGAGTACCTTTCCCAACTCATTTCACGAGGGAATCAGGCTATTATTCGGCTGGTATGTGGCTTACGCGTTACCCCAACACGATGCTGAGGTAGTCCTTCTTAGCTTCGGGACATCGCAATCAGATTGGCTTGTTGCCATGAAAGGGGCTTTCCATATGGGAAGCTTCAGATGGTAATTTCCTCTGCCCGAAGTTATCAGTCTCGGATAACACTAGATTTGCACAGACTAGTATCACATTGCAGGATGGCCGCGCGTCATTGGTCGATATGGGACCACCTCATGCTCCTATTGTGCACCCTGACGGCCCCATGGGTTACATGGCGCCTGAATTATTGGGCCCGGACGATGAGGAAAGCAACCCAAAGGCGACATGCGAAACTGACATGTATGCCTTCGGCTCGCTCTGCTTTGAAGTATTCGATGCATCACGTATCGCGATTGTGGTACTCAAAGTGATTTTAGATCTATTCCGGCCAGCCGCCCTTCGCAAGTCTCTCGATGTGGAAAATCATGACAAAAGTCATGGCTGGGGAGCACCCTCCACGACCAAGCGAAAATGCGAACATCCCACCGGGTCTGTGGTGCTGCATTCTTACGTGCTGGAACTTCGCTCCATCGACACGACCAAACGCTAAACAAGTTGTGGCATTTCTGAGCAATTTGTTGGAGGATATGGGCGCATTCCCTATCTTTCAACCCCGTGAAATCAGTGCAGTCCAGGTGAGTCATCATTGGGAGAATCATCAAATACAGCACCCTGATAGTTCTACTAATACAGACATTGGGCGAATGATTTTTGTGGGTATATTCTGACCTGGCGCTTGTAGGTACCTAGATCGTGCACGCTTGTGGCCGTGGCCGTTTACTATGTCCATCCAGCCCTGTACTCCTCCATGTCACTATAACAAACATGCCAAGCTTTCGTACCCAAATTCATCAAGATGTGGGTAGATGAATACAAGTGCGGTAAAAGGGCGAGTGACCAGTAATCGTTTGGAGAGGATGTCATTACATTCAACGCCGAATATCTGGTTCACGGGGTGTTGCTTCTGGGGGATATGCAGGGGTGGATTGTTCGTCTCCCCCAAGGGGTAGACGTAGATTTAGAGCACCGCGTCGCTTCGGTTTTGGCCGCCGCCCTCCATATACTTTTCTGAGTTCTAACGCGTGCTCTAGGGTCCTCCGGCTTGCTGGATCTCTCCTATCGCCACCAGGCATGATTGCAGTCAGAATGTCGATGACTCTTGTCCCGACGAGGTTACCATCAGTTTGTGCGATGTCGACCAGTCCAACGAACAGGGAGGGAGGAGGGGGAGGAGGAATGACATCGGCGTTTTGAAACGTGTTTAAATGTTCCTCGAGTTCACCGATCATTTTCTTGAGGCTGTCCCGATATTCCGAGCGTACAAACGCAGAAACACGCGGACGAACCATGATCAAGACCATGGAGCAGGCTTCATAATACGTTTCATGGTCCCCTTTTGACCGAGCATTTCTGGAATAGGACAAGATGCTCTCGACCACTGAAGTGTGCACGTCAGTATCATAAGATGACGCATGTCGGTGTTTTCGATCACTTACCGACATTACTCGAAAGTGCAGACGAACGGTTCAACAACTTCCTCATGAGATTGAAGGCCGCCCGTTGTACATCAGACTGGTGGTAGAGAAGGGCAGCCAGTGCCGAATGAATCCGTTGATAAAGAGCTCTGGCATCTTGGTGTTCCGATTCGAAAGGCATCACCCTACACAGCTCGTGTAAGATGCCCAGCACCTTCAAAGCCCCCACCGAATCATTGCCGTCAATGCGGTTCAGAATATCAGCAACTGAGTGGATCAAGGTCGAGAGACCATTGTCCACAAGCTGATAAGGTTTCAATGTTGGCGCCCCATCGCGTGCGTATCCATGCGATCGATTGTGAAAGATTTTGCACAAGCATTCAATGGCCTCTGTGGTGCTGGTCCCGGAAATACAGGGGCGAATGACTTGCTCAAGGAAAGAGTCGTCCATGAAAATAGCGTCGGCACCAACGAGGATGTTGCGATCAAGGCCATCAGTATGCCTTTGGACGTAGCGCTTCTCCAACTCCGCCCACGATCGGGGAGGCCTTGAAACGACGACATTGATCGCCCAAGCGACCAACCTCCTTCGTGTACCGCTGATCTTGAACATGACTTCGTTCATATATAGTGGACCGCGGGCATATGTCCATCCAAGGAATCTGAATGTCCAAAGGGAAATGGACCCGGCGATCCTTGCGATGCGTACTCCTACGAAGAAGATGGCGAGCGACTGTGGGGATCGATGGGGGGAATTCTCATAGATGGCTGGAATGACCGTGGTAATGATTAGGAAAAGGAGTGACGCGACAACGAAAGCAGTGACCACTCCTGCGACGATGTGATCCAGGTTCCATAGGAGATCCAGAAGTCCGAGAAAAAAACATATAAGAGCAAATTGAAGAAGGACGGGAAGAAATGCGATAATCTCAGGGATGTACCATGCCACTAAGCCTTGATGACGGAATTGACGTATCCTTGCACCCTCTCTAGGAGAAGTAGCTCTACCACTGAGGTAATCTCGTAGCCATTGCTTGACGAGAATGCCAATCAGTGCGACCGTCAAACTGACTACGAGACTGGTGAACCAGAGCGTATTGATGATTATCGCGTATGTCGGCTTAGAAAATGGCGGTCTTGTAACGACCGTCAATGAAGTGTTTGCCATTTGTGCCGATATTTGGGCAAGAAGGGAAAGAACGGCGTCTTCCGGATCTGGTTGCAGCAATTTGTAGAATTCGATGTTGAATCCCGTAATGACAGCAGATAGTAGACCGGTCTGTCCAAGAGAGTGAGAACTTGGGGACCAGGTCAAACGAAAAGGACCACTCACTAGAACAAGGAGCGTGTCGATATCCTCTTTCCAACCTTTGACGATAGACTGATCGTATTTTTGCAGTCTCTTCACACACGTCGCCCAGGCAGAATTTGTGTCTTGCAATGTTATGAATACGGCAGGTGCAATATCGCCATTCGAGATACTCGTCGAACTTCCGTTCCCCTGTGGTATCCTGGGTCAAGACATCTCGTGGTGGTCAAGGAATTCACGAATAACTGACTCTGGTAGTCTCGTATGTACGTTCGTGGGATGATCCAGCATGCTGACGTTTTGTTCAGAACAAGGTTGCAACATCATAGGTTGATGCAACTTACCGAGTCAGCGTAGTGCACATGCGTAGAACGTTGGTCCACTGCTTCATCTCGACGGTGAACGGAACCGTCCAAGCTATGTATCGACACTGGGTCATCTTCCACCATAGGAATCTGAACATCAGACCCTATTTCATAGCTCGGAGAATCTTGGAGGCGTCCAGGAGTCAACTGTTCCGACGGCCCAGATTCTCCAGTACCATAAGAAACGCTGGTTAAGAGGAGCGGAGAGATGGGGCATCCTTCAGAACCACGTATTGGGGAAGGGGACTAGAATGAAATGACATCGCTCTTGAGTCGCTCGCAGGAAAAAAAAATGCACAGAATATATACTTCTACGATGTGATCCGTAATTATCCTTTCTGGAAGATCTCTTGAATCCATTGGAGGCGAGGGACTAACTGGAAAGATAGGTTCGGGACAATTGAGTGATAGTCGAAGGGGGTTTGGCGTGGGTTTATATCACATCCATAAAGTCTGAGCGCCGACAGATGTTCAAGCCGACCTATATCTATCAAGAATCCCACAGATGAGCACAGACATAGACACAGCTCCTGCGGGAGAACCATTCTTCCGGGTATACCAGGGAACCTAACTCGACATATTCACTGTACCAGGGGACAGAAGCCAGATATTCCGAAGCAGAAAAGCGGGCTTTGCGTCAGGGAAAGCTGTCGATGTGCAGCTGCTGGGGGTTGAGGAGGGTGTCTCTTCATCGACAGCAATATTGACAGCGAGGATACAAACGGTGCTAGTCTATCTGACTTATGATCATGAATAGCAGAGGGACAACTGGAGAACAAACTCGAACTGTAAAGGAGTAAAAGCCAACAAAGGTAGTAGGTTCCTCCGTCTGAGCAACAGCCGCTGCCAAAGGTTGAGAACGTTGAGAGATTTTGCCCAATGGGTTCGTTCATCCCAGGGAAAATTCGGAAGAATCACGGAAATACCCAAGAAACAAACGTGGAGGTCTCGAAGTCGCATTGAGAAAACTCTGTCAATTGGGCGCTTATAACATTGATGTAACCCTAGTGTAGGGTTAACTCCGTCCAAATGCACAAAAAAAAAAGNCCCCGTGCCAATATGTTCGACGTCTGAACATATTGACATGGGGCCAAAAAAAAGAAAAAAGTCTCCTGGCAATTTAATGCAAGAATACGGGTTATAAACCATGTTTCAGGTGTACGCTGGGCGGTCGCCCCCCCACAGCGTCAGAACTCCCCCGCATCCTGGGACATCACGTAAAGTTTAAGTTGGGGTGGCTCAAAGTGGCCGCAGGCATATCTCGAGATGTGGTCACCGTGACCCCGGGGGCTCAATAAAAGAGGAAGGGGGGAGGGAGCGGAGGTGACGAGACATCAATGAGAGAGTGGAATAGTCACAGGCACAGAAGGCCAAAGAGGAAGGGGGGATGGGCGGGAGTGACTAAACCGAGCCTGAAGAGAAAGGAGGAAGGGGGGGATTGCGGATGAAAATGAGACTCTCCCCGTGAGTATAAGCGACTCTCAAAGAGAGTAACGGTCACCGGGACCCAAAAGGGTCAAAAGAAGAAGGGGGGAAGAAAGCGGGGGTGACCGTGGCCAGACTCAAACGGAGGGGGGTAAAAGGAAGCGTGAGCACACAAGTCACTGCAAATTCTCTCGACCGTCAAGGTGGGCGGTAGGGAGGAATAGGGAGTGAAGATGCGGTGGTGACTGAGCTACAACGCGTACATCTCGAGCATGATCACAAGCAAATCCTCTCGGCGGAACGGATAATATGATGTGGGGAGGGATGGGGAGAGGAAATGCGGATCCATGCGGAGCTTCAAGCCGGAGCGAGCTCATAGGGAGATGATGGGGGTTGGGGGGAGAGTCTGAAGAGGCTTTCTTTCGACACCGAGCGTGTTTTTATACCCTTGGGTAACCGACGTGCCCGACCAGTAAAGACGGAAGGACGCGGACGAATGAGACGGTTGAGTGACTTCTGAAGTCTCTACACCTTCCTTTCCTGGAAGGTCACATCCTGCTTTGGGTGAGAAGCCACTTTCCTTCAGTTGAGTATAGGGCGAGGATCGCGAATGCACACGACGTCGAAAGCACGGACCATCTGGAAAAGAAAGAGCACGGACCATCTAGAAAATAACATTGTAAGTGTGCGCAAAAAGTCACAATCCAAAAGGGGGCAACTTGAGGCATCATGCATCATGCAAAAATTCTTCTAGTCATCTCCGACAGTAGTGTCTGTTCAGTAAACCAGACACACCGCAATTACAGCCTAACGCACAACACGAGACGATTGAGAGAGGGAATGATAGAGAGACGAAGGAAAATAAAGAGATATCGAGAGATTTGAGACGATCGAGGGAAACAAAGATGTGAGTGAGAATGTAATAGTACTACTACGAGGAATGAACTGAACATGCAATGAATCAGAAAACAAGACAGATAGGAACAGAGAGGGGAAACAAAGAAGAAGGGAAACGATAAGAGAAACACGCAGGTCTCAAGGTGTAGAACGAAAGAGAAGACCGAATATCGAAGTAGGAAGATGGTAGACCAGCATCAGAAAAGAAAAGAAAAGGGCGAGAGAAAAGGTGAAGGAATCAAGTACGAAAGATGAGGTGAACAGGGTGAAATTGGTAGGAGAAAATTGATAGCGGAGGCCGACTATTGGCTACTCTGCGCAACCATCTGCAGCCTCATAATCCTATCATCCGAAGCGACCATAATCTCATCCCTCCCAAACGAATGCTGTGGCCTCATCTGCCCATAACTCTGTTGCTGCGACTGATACGGCATCCCATGTCCATTCTGCGAAAACGACGACGTCCGTTACCATACCCCTGAGGCGCAGAAACACCATAAGGATAATTTGGATGATTGAAATTCGGATGTGGGTGTTGAGGATACATGTATTGAGGCTGCTGAGATTGCTGAGGCGTTGAGGAGTTGGTGGTAGATGGTGGTGTGTCGGCGAAGAGTAGTCGGAGGTTGTTGCCTTGAATGATTTGCGCCGTTTCACCTGTCTCGACGTGCCAGATCTCGATGAATGTCGGTTCAAAGGCAAGAACGTAGGGGTAATTGAGAGCTATCGAAAAATCAGCATGAGCCCCGGGTGAGAGCTCGAATGACTTACCAAATCCTGTCGGCGACCCTTGCCAATGTATTCGGAACTCCTTGCGAGACAACCAACCCGTCTTATTCACATAAAACGCAAACTCTGCATCAAAGGAACACGTGAGCAGGGATACGACAACACAGACGCAACTCCACTTACCATCGTAACACAACAAGAACTCATTGTCGATCCGATAGATAGCCAACGGTCGGAGATTCTCTCTCTTCCTCACAAACTCGAGAGAAGCATCAGCAGGATCAAGAAGCCCCTGCACATCCAACGTCTCCAAATCCACAATCTCAAACCCATTCGTACATCCCACACATAACTTCGTCTTGAGGAAATGTATCGATGTCGACTGTACCGGAATATAAAACTCCTACAACGATACCATCAGTACATCAGTATACCAGAAGTGACTTTAATAAAGAAGTGACGGAAAGTTTCCAACGTACTTTGAAAACGCGAAGGGTATCATTTCCACCCTGAAGCAACTTCCTAAAGGTAGGTTTGTTCCTCCCTCGGACATTATGGTCAATAGGCTCCAAAGTTTTGATCGTACTCGACAAAGGACTCGTCTTCACAACGCAAACCAATGTTTTTCCAAGACTAACACCAGCTTTGAAAAAGGATATATGCGACGCGATTCGTTTAGCACGTTTCAGACCCGACATGGGGTCATCCGCGTCAAGAGCATCCAAGGGGAATGTGATCACTTGGCGCTCTGCGATTCGTGAGTTGTCAGTTATTAAACACATACCAAGGTGAATTCAACCGGAATGGGACTTACCAGATAGGACAATGAGGAGTTGATAATCTTCCAGAACATCCACTTGTGAAACATCCTTCAACGAAAGAACCTTCACAGGCGTCCTTCCCCTATCCCAAATGCTCGAGATATACACTCCATCATCCGTCCCATACACCGCTCTCCTCCCCTGACCTATCACACACAAAAGTCAGCATCCCACGACCCCATATCCACATCACATCGAAGCACCACTACGCAAAACACAACAAGATCAGAACTCACCATAAGGCGCCGCACAATTCACCCTCATACTCCCCGAAAAATACCCCTCACTCAACGTCACAGTCTCAAACACCATACTCCTCTCCCTCATCACCTCCTGCTGCTTCCCAATATGTTCCACCCACTTCCTCTGACTAACATACGTACTCGCCCAAAGTGTAATCTGATAATACCATCTTCCCAAATGTACAAACGTTATCGAGAATCCTCCCTTTGAGTCCCTTACAGGCACAACGGTATTATGCGGCGACGAGTTTTTGACGAGTGCTTGTTTCTGGCGTTGACTTGAGGATTTGGATGATGGTGGGTTGGGGAATTCGTCAGGGGCGGAGACGAGGAGGAGTTCCAGTGGGATTGGCTATTATCGAAACAACGTGAACCAAGTAAAAAAAAAAGCCAAACCAAACCAAAGATAGAACGTGGAGAGGATTCGGATTCCATTCCATCCCATTCCATACCGTCCCGTCCAATCCAATCCCACAGTCAAAAAGCCAAAAAGGTTATGTTTCCACCATGTCACCGCAAACAAGCGACGACAGACCAGACACGGAACCCAAACAGCAACCGAAAGTCACCAAAATTAAACAATGTCGAAACGAACGCCCCAAGCCACAAGACAAGCGAGATCATGGAATGGAACACCACCACCACAGACGTCAGATAAGAAAATAAGAAATAACCATTGCTCGTCAGTCAAACCAAGATCGACACGATACGTGAACCAAGGGTTAACGTACCTTCCGATAGACTTTATACTGTTCCGCCTTGCTCTTTTGCTTTACCATCAATAAAGCATGGTCAAACAAGAACACGAGAAGATCAGCGCTATCCCCTTGGGCGTTTCCTCTCTTCTTCAAAGCACCCTTATAAATCAACTCTCGTCCGTCTTCTTGCAACCGTAGATCCTTCACACGCACAAAACAGTACACAGCAGTAAAAAAAAAGGGGGGAAGGGGGAATTGCAAACAATCACATCAGAACCAAACCATAAACCAGATGCGCAGCAACAACCAAAGACTTACCTGGTACTCCCCCTGTCTAAACACAAGCTGCTGGTCAAGCTGAAGTAGGTTGAACCTATTCTCAGCTTTGCCCGTCTCAGCATTAACAGCCTTCAAGAAATTCCGGACAATTTCCACAGCTTTCGGAAGAGCAGCCTTGTCGGGATTATCTTGTGGTGTATGTTTATTAACGGCTTCAAGAAGAAGTGGATACCTCGCCAGACGAGTTGTCGGTTTCGTCAAATAACCATTCAACTCCAACTTGCGCGATTCCGGTCTACGTTCAGTTTCCTAGAAAGAAAGAAAAATTGGGTATTCACAGTTATATCCTCCCGTCACATAACATAACAATACAAAGTATGAATAATAGAAGAAAGAGGAATAGAACTCACCTCGACAAACTGCGCAAACGCCGGATTCGTACTCTTCTCCTTCTCAAACTCGTACTTTCCATAAAGCTGATGCGCCCCATAGCTAACAAAAGGAGCAAAATGCGGCACAGCATCCAAAAAGATATCGCCAATCTGTTCCACCACAGCATACGATTTCTGCCTCTTATTCAACGCATCACGAAGTCGAGTGTTCACAGCGATGATATCGTGGATGTTCCAAAAGACTTGTTCGAGGAAATCGGCGCGGCGGTGTTCGGGGATGATTTCGGATTCTTTGAGGGGTTTGATCCAGAGCTGTTTACGAGGTAGTGTGGGGAAGGGAGGGAAGTAAGATCAGTGAGATAGAGATTATGAGAGGGAGTGGGAGTGGGAGGAAACGAAAGGAGGACTAACGTCTCGAAGATACTCCATATCGCGAACAAAGTCTCGTTCAGTATATATGACTTCATTGATAGCCTCTTGTCGTTTCTTTTCCGTATCTGAAACATTATTGACCACCTCCTGGGGCACCGAATGGATCCACAAAGTTCCCGGTTCCTGTGACGCACACAAATCAGCACACCCTCCAGAAACCGACTTCACCAACAACGAAAGAGCCATCACAAATAGAGATAGCGACAGAGATCCGGATATCTATCCATCGATAAAAACGAACATACCACGAGCTCTCCCAAACTCTCCTTACTAATCTGCTTCTTCAACCCCGGCAACGGCTTCATATTCAATCTCGACTGCTGCTCCAACCTCCTCGGACACGCAATCGAATAACACAACTGATCCCTCGAACAAGTCGGCGAATAACAATCCGTCAACAGCGTAAACACCCCCGAAGGCAACGGCACATCATCTCCCGACGTCACACTCCCCGCACGCGGTCTCACCGTCGGGGAAGACACCGAATCCGGTGGCGAAGGTGAAGACGGCCTCGATCCCCCCAACGACGGGTCCGCCTGTTTCTCCGGATCAGACTCTGACGGACTCGGACTCTCCTTCGCCTTCCCATTCCCATTCGAATGATTATGGCGATGTTGAGGATGACTATGATGTCTCCGTCGATGTCTCCCTTGCATCCCCTCCGACAAACTCTCCTCATCACCCTCCCCAAGAGCAAGCGCACCCTCCAACTCCCCACTAACAAACGGACTCGGCAACTTTGTCTTGAACTGATAAAGATCCCCACCCGAATCCCTCAACCTATGATCATAAGTAACCGCATGAAAAAACTTCTGCGCATCCAACGCTCTCCCATAAAGCAACGCCAAATTCCTATCCGTCGTCTTTATAATCCCCAAAATCTCATTAACAGCCTCTCGCCCATCAAACGCATCTTTATACGTCAACCCATCTTTGAACCTATCCGCGAGATTGATCCGTTCTTTGAACGCCCCAGCCACGCGGGAAATCAACGCAGGAGGAACAGGTTGTCTCCTCGAATGATGATGATGCGGTCTCCCGCTAACAACAGCACCACTCGCAACACCCGTCTGTGGATGCGAATGCCTATACGACGCCGGCGAAACTCTTCCACCCGCATTCGGCCCCGATCCCGGTAACGGCGGCACAGGCGGTCTCGGGCTCCTACTATGCTCCATCGCAACTCTATGCGGATTATTAACCGTCGCAGACATCGACCTCGACCTATCCTGTACCACTCTCTCCCTCCTACTCCCTTGCAACGGTCCAGGTAGGGTTTTCGATGATTCGGACGATCGTCGCGATGAATGCGGGAGAACGGATGAAGAAGGTGTGGGTATTGAGGCTGATGTGACAGAACCGGATGAAAAATCGACCATGGTGGAGGATGCAGGTGAAGTGCTAGCTGCTCCAGCAGCTTTTGCAGCTATAACCGCCGTATCGAGTTGAAGAGGGTATGGCCGCGAACCCGTAGTCATCGTAGTCGAATTCGCAGTAGCAATAGCAGTAGCAGAAGAAGAAGGATTGACCATCTCTTGAGCTTGGCTTGAAAACGACATTGTCGAGGGGCCAGGACGAGACGCCAAATACATAACCGTTCCTGCTGCCCCTCCAGCACCACTAGACGTTAAATTCGAAACCGCCGAAACTCTGGATCCCACTGAATCGTGTTGAGACTGTCTTCTGGACGTGCTCCAAGGCAAATCAGAATAATAATAATCATCCTCTCCCACTCCAGTATTAGTATCACTCAACGCACTCCCATCCATCCCAAAATCAAGATCCAACTTGCCATCGCTCGTGTCAATGTTAACGCCAAGAATAGGTAGATCGCCCGGATTCGGAATACCAGAGTACGGTCTGCGTTCAGGAGAGGCAGTAGACCCATGTCCGGAAAGGCGATGCTGATGCTGTTGAACGTGAGAAGGAACTGAAGAGTTGGAAGACGAGGAAGGCGCAAGCGGGGGCAATTGTTGTTGTGGGGGTTGAGGCGAAGATGATAGAGATGGGCCAACGGGTGGCGGGAGGTTAGCGTATATCGAAGGATGGTTCATTTTTACTTGTACTTGATATGCTTGAGCGGGAGTGAGACCTTGTCGTGTTAGGGCTTCGAGATTGGGGTCTGGGGGTTCCTCTGGAGCAGGAGGGATGATTCCCGGGACGTTGCCCACGGAACGTGTTCTGCTAACGACGGAGGGTACGCCGAGTGAATTTGAGTGACTGTGGAAGGAGGGTGCATAGGGCTGTCCTGAGGGTGTTTGCTGGGGTTGCTGAGTCGTATACGGGGACTGCCTGTACGTCGATGGGCCGATTTGTGGGGGAGGGATGTAATTGGCAGCAGGGCTGGACCGCAAGGAGGCATGTGAAGTTGTTCTATCGAGGGTCGAAGCATAGTGGTGGTTAAAGCCCTGAGGAGTGCCTCTTTGTGATGGCCAATATTGGGGGTATTGTATCTGATATTGAGATTGAGGAGGGGGAGGCGAGGGGTAGGAAGAGTTTGGTTGTGGACCGGTGTGATGGAGAGCGCTGGGTCTTCCGAAGATGGACTCGTATGCGACGTTGGCCTTGTCTGGTTGAGAACGAGGCCCCATTGGCCTGTCCATCGTTGAGGGAAGGATGGATGGATTGGATAAGTGAAGTGCGGGGAGGAGGGGATACTGAAAGAGGCAGAAACGAGCAAGTGCCGTGGTCAGACCAAGACTCTCAGACAGAGTGCAGTAGCAAAAGAGACGCGGGCGACGACGGAGACTGCAACCGAAGAATTAATCAACACATCGATCCCTTTTTCCGAATCAAAAACACAGTCACCGGGACCACTCTCGACAACGAGAGGAATGCTTGTCTCCCAGGGGGGACGTTAACGCGTTAACGGAGAGGGGGGCTGGTGGTCGCTGTTGGGTGTGTACCGATGGGCGAGGCCTGCTACCACGTCGGACATACACATGCCACCGTCTTCTTCCTCCACCCGAACAAAACACGCTCCCCCCAGGCACCTCCATCCTAAATACGCATAATACATAACGTATAATTGCTCACAACCTAGGTCTCCTACTCGACATCGATATCTGGAAATCCCTTCCCCGCATCCGCGAAGCACATGTACAGCTAGGCTATTCAATGACGTTTTCCTGGCGTCCAAGTATCCATTCAATTCTAGCATGACGTTCAACACAACATCATCCTAATCCACACCTACACCATATCACGTACGACCCAGATGAATTGGTTCTATATCTACATACAATCGATAAGAATACGTTCCGTATTCAGACCACTAGATAAATTTGACCAGAACTCTCTACAACATAGCCTTGGTATGATGAGCATGCAGGTTATATAGATCGACAGCAGCCCTCTTGATCTCCTCGCAAAACTTCTCATTCGGCATCTCCGTTCTCGATGTAACCGTAAACTGCAAATAGTCTAAAAATACCCACCCAACCATACCATATATACCATACCACACCACACGATACCACCATCAGACGACAGACGACGAGAATAATCAGAACCAGAACCATGAGACCACGGGACGAAGTAGAAGGTCCAAGAAGTCACGGTTACCGGGAACGGAACATAAGGAAAAACACAAAGATAACCATATCAGTATCCAGTTCATCAACAGTGTTGCACAGAAAGAGTAACGGGATCATGAGGCACGGAGAACGAAGTGGATGGATCAGGTAACGGGGATCAAGGGATACCTCGGGACAGGGTACGGACAACGATGGGAAAAGGAAAGGAAAGGAAACACATACCGTCGAATCCAGTCATATACGCCACTCCGAACCCGTTCGAAACAACCTCACCCCATCCATACGGATGGAAATGTTTCGAGAAAATAGCAGAAGTACTCAACACCCAATTATTCGAGCGCTGATAAACGGGATCAGCATACATCGCAGGAACACCCTCCCCATCCTGCAACGCCAACTTCAATCCTATCACAAGCGAAACAAAGAAAAAATAAATAAATCACAATCAGTATCTCCAATCACACAAATCCTATAACAGAGATGGATGAAAAAATCACGTACCAAGTAAATGCCTATCAATCCCTTGCCCAGTCCCCGCCATCTTCGCCAACCCAACATGCTTCTTCGTCGCCAGTCCAAACAACCTCTTCTTCTCCTCCACACTCACCCCCTCCTCATCCATACTCCTAACCCAATCATCACTCTCCTTACTCACAACCCTAATAGCCTCGGTCCTGCCCTTGAAAAACCTCCTAGTCGTAGCAGCCTCATACGTACCCCCAACCCTCTTCTCCCCTCTCCCCTTCAACAACCGCGCATAAGCTAATTGAATAATCATCTGCGTCCAACTATCCGGGGAGACGCCAAAATTCTTGATGGCGGCTTTACCGTAGGATGTTTGGAGAATGGTCATGGCTTGAGACTCTACGAGATCCAATGCAGCTTTGGTCGCATCTCCAATAGCCTTTTGCGTCTCATTCGACACTTTGAAATCGAGAGGTTGAGGAAGAGTGAGTGATGCTCCTTCCCTGGGTAAGCCCTGATCAAATTTCGGATCTGCGATTATGTCCAAAACGGTATCGCAGAGGGCAACAGTGGGTGTACCGTCCATAACGGAATGTTCACCCAAGATACCTGCTTTACCGTTATCAAAAACGATAAAGTTGACGGGTTTGTCGACCCATCTGTTACGGAGACCGAGGGTGACTTTATTGTTGTTGTCACGAATGACGGCACCGTGCCAGAGGAAACGAGAATGTTCGATGAACGACGATGGTTGTTCGACGTCGAGACAAATCACGAATGCAGATGATTGAATCGTCTCGAGGATCGACGCGTTTTGTGGATCAGAAGCGAGCGTTGCGTAGTCCTGATCATCACCCCGATGAGTAGATGCGCAATTGACTGATCACGAGCACTATAATCATACCTTGGCCCAGACGTTCCTATTCGAAGCAGTAAGCACTCCAACACCAGGGTACTCCTCCTTAGTGTTCTCTACAATAAATTGAATCTGCCTAGTAAAATCCAACACCGACATCACGCATCACCAAGAAAAGAAGGACATCAGGGATATCCATTCACCAGTCGGAGTGAAGAAACAAAGAAACGTACTTTTCAATCTCCTCGACGCTGAGTAGATGTCCGTTTTGCCAAGGCTCGAGCTTCCATACTCGTCCCTTGCGGAACACGACAACATGTCCGCTCTCTCCTAAATCGCCTTCTTTGGCGTATGAGACACTCCAGTCGACCCCTTCTGGTCCGGGGACACGGCTGCAGTCGAACATCCATCTGCAATTTCCACACACACGCACACATTAGAAGCATTGACCATGGGGATGTATAAGCGAACAAATCATAGGGATGCAATTGGTTAGATATAGTTATTGATACAGTAGGAATGCGGGGAAGTGAAATGTGATGTGACGGACCTCCAAGTGTCCATACAGAGAGGACCTTCACGAGTTGCTTCAGGTTTGACTTGACCGCGTTTGAAGAGCTCGCGGAATTGCATCGTCGCGCGTGTCAAAGCCGCCGCACGAGAAACGGCAGATTGGGGAAGATGTGCAGGGTGCTCGTCGAATCCATCTGTTCATATAACGGATAGTATCATCGTCAGTAAAGGCTTGGATAGTATCTCTGATAACGAGATGAGCCTCACAGTAGTACGAGACATTGATTACGACCTATGAGGCAAGTAGAGTCAGTATGCTGAACGACATTGGGGGAGATGAAGGAGGCGATCCACATACCGAATCACGATAAGTCAGATAAGCCAGATCATCCCACCACTGTTCGAACCAGTGCACAGTCTCATCCTTCCTCTTGACCAAGCGCTTCTGCAACTCGGGTCCCAGCCCCTTTCCAAACTCATCAATCTTCTTCACAACCTCATTATACTCCTTTTCGTCCCAAGCAATGGGCTTCAAGCTATCTTTCAGCTTCGTCAACGTCTCCGAAAGCTCGGGTACGGGGAGCTTGTTAAGCGTGGATTGACCAGCGAAGGTAGGTCCACCCGCGAGCGGGGCGGGGGCCAGGGATTTCCAATTCGCCGGACGGGAAGTAAGAGGGAACGATGAGGACGAGGAGGAAGATGAAGACATGGTACGGGGGAGATAAGCTGAAGGTGATACGGTAGAAGAACGGGGGGAACGAGAGGATCTAAGAACACCAGAGGACGCCGAACGACCTCTCCTCAAAGCACCATACATCAGCACACTGCGTATATAAGAAGTGCAAAGAAAAGAAGAAAAAAGAGACCCGGGCGGCGGAAAGACCTAGGTTTTGTATCCCACACGACGCTTGTTGGGAAAAACAGGGGGAAACAAAACAAATGTCAAGGGATCCGGACGGAAGGGGCGGGAGTTTTTTTCGTTTGGAGATTGACGATGGAGATGATGCCGTTTGAGACAGAGATATCAGAGAATGAGGGCTTGTGTGGGGAATGGGGGAGACCTCGAGATGGCGAGAGCAGGGCGGGTTGCCTGGTAGGATGTGGAGATTATGGTTTTAGGACTTGACATGATGTTCATCGGCCGATGAGTGCAGCACTTGAACGATGCCCTTGACGCACGGACGACTGCGATGGTGATTGGCCCTTTCTTGGCTAGAAAACTATGTCGGATTCCGAGAGACGTGAAATACCTCTCGACAGACCGGCTAACCGGTTATTCCCCCATCCTTTCCCCGCATGCGTCTGGACAACAACTCATGCGGGGGACACTGTGGCTGTCAGGGACTGAGAGAGACCGAAACATGTGAATTAGCTTTCTAATTTAGAAATAAATAACTATTTCTCACTTCTAATTATCTTTGAATATGAATTTACTCAACTGATAAGATCTTTAATAGATTCTATCCAGGTAGTCTTTTGATTGAGTGTAGACAATAAAATCTAGAGATAACACAGATCTCTTATACTATCTATCTTTGATATTTTCTAAATATATCTATAGCTTTAAAAGATAACAGTAGTTTTTTTATATTGAAAATAAAGGTAACTCAATTGCAATTAGGGTTTCTCTTGTTTTTATGCATATATATTGTGTTAAAACTTGAAGAAATTCTTTTACCAATATAGTTTAAAATGCTTGCTTCTTTTAGACATTTGTACTACATTCCAAAAATTCTCTCTATTGCAGAGTTTCTCAGAAACTCTTCAACTTAGTATCAAGTTCTTGTGAGATCAAATTGTATTTGACCCGAGTGGCATGTCCCACCCTCCACCGTAGTTATTTGTTCCTTGACGGTACTTACATCCCAGGATTGTGTCGGATACGCATCTATAGCGATTCTAAACCTAATATGATATTGCCTGGTCGTGATATAAAATATGATAAGAGACCAGTATGGGAGAGCCTACTCGCAAATGACGAAGTCGACCTGCCGTCGTGTCCTGCCTGGGGGGTTCCCAACCTGCACTCTCGGAGCCACAGGACATTGGTCGAGGTTGGATGAGTAACGATCAAGGACAGTAAATGAGCACGATGAGATTGTGGCAGCTTGTAACGGACGAGGAGCGCGCATGCGCGTTGGAAGACTTGCCCTTTGAGGAAGGCGCGCTCGGGATGCTGCAATCGGACTTGTGGGAGACGGCGATGCAAGCACGCACGGATCGGCTACTGAGGGAAAAAGGATCCGATTGGGTTGTCAATAGTATATTGAGGTAATCCTCTGTTACTAAACATAGTGGAAACACGCAGTCTTTTCTAGATATTCTTAGAAACTACTTTTATCTTCAATTGTCCTTGTTATTCTCATCTGTCTTGAGCTACTATACTATAGATGTATAATATATTATTGCGTAAAGAGACCAGATCTGTACATGCCATTGATTCGAATTGAGCTCTTTCAAACGTGAAGTAATTGCTATATGTGGAAGTTTTTCCTCCCCCAACTTCAGTTTCTCTTTATGGTAACGCAGCCTCAAAATCCCCCTCTTGCCAGATGCAAAGACGCAAGAACTGTCATCAAACACGTGACCAGAAACGCCCCAAATATGGAAGTTTTTCCTCCCCAATTGTGGTTTCCCTTTATGGAAATCGGACTGCGTTCCCCTCCCAAAATCCCCCATAAGAGTACCTTCACAAAAACACGTGACTAAGACTCGTCCAAATTCGGCAATTTTGGCCAAATATGGGTTTCACGTGACACAACGGACGACACTTGCACTCATGGAGTGTAAAACGGCTTTTTCAGTAGCCGTAACTTTTTGGTCACGCGTGCCGGCCGTCATACGCAGGGGGGTCTCGCCGCCGTAGGCGGCGCTTAAGCAGGAAGGGTTTTGGACCCTTGTGAGCCAATCAGGAGCCCGAAAACGGCCCCTAATTTAGGGTTAGCGGTCGCATTTTTCTCCCTTTTTGTGCGGGGGTCGCGTCATATGGTCATAGAGAGGTAATCATGGGTAACCTCGTATCAGGGTGTC
>JANAWD010000619.1:0-24152 GCA_027627245.1 Meripilus lineatus | reverse complement strand
GGCAAGCGCGCGGGGCCAGCTGGACTCTGCTGCATTGGACCTCCAACGACGGCCAACGTCGAATTTCACCTCGAGCAGGTTGCTTTTCCGACTGCTCAGGTCCTCCTTGTCGCCGTCGTCCTGCAAAACGCCTAACTTTGGCCTTTGCCTCCACCAGACTTGTCACTTGAATCTGCTTCAGCCCTGATTTCTGGCTCTATTCGCTCCCGCAGACGAGCAGTATCCGCGGCGAGAACGACAGGACCCTACTTCAGCATCTCAACGCTTTCAACCGTGCCTGGCAGAGATGCTCAACACAGAAACGATAGCAGTCAATGGTACCTCTGTTCATCGTCGGAAGCCAAGCAGTGACGAAGACGATAACACCATAGTCTTTCCGAGTGTCTCTCCACCCAAACCACAAGTCATCGAACCCCCTGCAAAGGTTAACGGAGATGTATCTTCTCCCGCGATCTCGCCTACCTCGACCTCCAGCGGACATGATGTTGGACAGGATATACCCATGGTGAATGGTCATTCGTCCGGCGATCACCCTGACCCTTCTCCAGTTGTAGAACGCTCTCGCGTGTTCTCCACTCCTTCACAGTCATTTCACCAATCCATCTTCCCGACCTCCCATTCTCATCCCCCTCAACCACCCTCCGCAGGTCCTTATCGCACCACGTTTTCACTATCTCATCCTCAACCCCCACCATCATCTGTACTGAACGGTACATCGACAGCCCACATTCTACCCCCGAATGGTCGTCATCATCACCAAGCACCACATATGCGCCAATCATTGTCTTTGCCCTCACATTCGTCCCATGGACGTACTCGGTCCGTCTCAGGTCCTTTCTCACCGAGTTCTCCTTCACCACTATCTGTCTCGTTTCCACCTTCGACGTCCAGTCCGGCGTCACTACCACCCAAACCGAACACGCCAAGCTCATTCAGGTTCCCGTCCACCCCCGGACCTGATCTTCATGACCCATTTCAAGCTGCAAGAGCAGCAGGAGGTCTCAACGGTCTCCCCCCATCATCATCTGCCCAAACGACCAATCACAACCGTCGACACTCGCGCTTGCATTCGCGTAACTTGTCCATATTCTTTCCCCGGCCCGGGTCGCTTCCGTCGACTTCTATAGCAGAAGACGGTGCACAGGAAGTCGATTTTGCGTCGGAGAGTTCGTTTTCGGGAAGTGCGGGTGGTGAGGGGACAGGGTCGTTGGTGTCGGAGGTGTCGTCGCCTGCGGCGGGGCAGAGGACGTTCAAGGAGGGATTTACGTTCGGGTCAAGACCTCCCGCGATGAGTTTACCTTCTGGAAGTCTCAGTCCGAGTGCGAGTTCTAGTTCTAGTTTTAATGGACATCCGATGCCGGGGCTGGGTCATGCCCATGGTCATGGGTCGAACTCGTCGTCGAGTGGGATGGGCGCGTCGAAGAGAGGACATCATCATAAACATTCGTTGTCGCATAATTTCTTTTCGTTCCTCGAGCCTGGGGAGGATTTGCATACGACTCCAGCCCCGATGCCTGTTAGTCCTTGGAACCCAATCTCGCCGTTTCCGGGTACGCCGCCGCCGGATAAGGACAAGGACAAGGACCACAAACACGACCATGAACATGGACACGGACATAGTCATGGACATGATCACGATGATGCTTGTGATCACTCACATTCGCATACGCATTCTCATTCTCATGAAGGACATAGTCATGATCATGAACGAGAACACGACCACCACGGACACAGTCACTCCCATACTGACCACGATTCCCACTCCCACTCGCATTCACACTCACACTCACAACCCCGTTCGCATTCTCTCCATAAACCGTCCAACATCGGTATCATCCGTGCAAACCCCCAGATCAGTCCTATTTCCGTCATCATGACATGTTGGCAATTCATCCTCGGTGCCGCGCTTTGGGTTTCGGGCCAACAGATCGGTTCGTTAGGGTGTACGGGCCTTGGGTATTGGGTTGTGTTTGATGCGTTTGGAGTTGCGCTTGGGAGGGTTTTGCCGAGTTATTTGGCGAGGCCTGGGGTGAGGGATGAGAAACGGCGAATGTACGGGTGAGTCTCTTTCTTCAAATTGTTGTGTTTTGTTGTGTTTTGCTGAGTGGTCGAATGGAATGGGTCATAGGAATGCGAGGGTGGAGACGTTGATGATTTATGCGCAGTCTATTTATTTGATTTTTGCGTCGGTGTATGTGTGTAAGGAAACGGTTGAGCATTTGTTGCTTGCCAGTGGGGAGGGGCATCATCATCATGCCGGGGATGAAGTCACTCATGTCTTTGGGTACGTTCCTCTTATTTTTTCTATGACACTGACAGCCGATCCATATAATCATTGTGTCAATACTAACTTTGATTTTGTCGTTTTCTTGGGCATATAGGATTGATTTCCCACCGTTACTCCTTACGATCATACTGTTTTCTCTAATAGTGTCTGCTATCGGATTTGATAATCATGCGAAACTTGCATCCAGTGCGTACTCTTCTTTCCCCCCTCCCCCCTTCAACGTTTGACATTCCATATCTTATGTTGTTTCCTTTTTGATGGTACAGTTGCTGGCAATCATATCCCACCTATCCCGTCATTACTCCCAACACGCTTTCGAATTCGGATCACATCATCAGCATATACATACCCTCGTTACGTCGCAAATCTGCTCTCGAATCCTTATACTATATCGCCTGTGTTATTTTGCACTTCGACTTTACTGGCATATATTTTTCTTCCTCCGTGAGTCACCCTTTTCTTCACATTCCCCATTTCCCAGGTCCATCCTCGTCATTTCATCTTAATCCCTCATATGCATATATATATATGGATCATGATACTGATTTTACGTGTGGTTTTTTCTTTTTTCGTGCTTGGGTTTCCCTATTCTCTCTTTGTTGCTTGTTTGACAGGTATCGACATCGGGCGTTTGATTTATGCCTGGCGTGTGTTGAGACGGTGGTCACGTTTAAGTTGGCGTATCCCGCTGCGGTGACGCTTGGTGCTGTGTTGTTGCAGACTTCACCTTCGAGAGGACTTCCCGGTGGTCGTATGGAGGCTTTCTTACGCGCCATGCGAGAGGTACGTCTCCTCCCATTTCTATCAGCATCATCGTTCCCTGAATACTCATAACGTGCGTGTCGTTATCATTTTGAATGAATTTGATTACAATAGATCGAACGTCACCCTCAAGTTCTCCACCTCCCCGCACCTCACTTCTGGCAACTCACACCTACGCTCATCCGACCTGACGGGTACGGAGCACGACATCCGAAAGCGTTGGGACCGACACAGTCGTTGATTGTTACGGTGGATATTCATGTGGAGAAAGGGTTTAGTGATGCTGATGCTGTTAGGTTGACGAAATGGGCTTGGGAGAAGTGTTCGACGGCGTTGAAGTATGGGATGAGTGATGGGAGGGGTGGGGAGTGTGAGGCGCATATCACGGTGGGGATTGTTAGAGGATGAGTGGGTTTAGAGCGGGTGTTGGGGTGTGTGTTATAGTGTGTGGTGCAGTATATGCATATGCAGAGTATGCATGAGAGGGAGAACAAAATGGGGTAGGATGTGAATGAAACGGAAACTTGGGGGTTTGAACCCTTGGTCCTATTTCCTCTTAGGTGTAGTGTTCTTTGCTTTATTGGTTGTATTTATTACTTTTTGCATAATTGCATTACCCCCCGCACGCTCCCTCTGGTAGTAGTTTTTGCACTCGGAGAGATGTATATACGTTCGTTTCATACCATACCTTTCCTTACAATCATTTTCGCATCACATATACAGTATCGTCTCATTCGGACTTGGCGCTTGACGGATATTTGTTCGGTGGTCACGACGAGCTCGAGAAAGGGGGATGTATGATATACGATAGAGCATATACAGATGAGATGAGGGATTGAGAATACATAGGCGGTCGGAGACTCGGAGTAGGTTCATTTTTTGGAGGGGGCTTTGCCTTTTGGTTTGCCCTTACCGAAAGATTTACCCTCGAAACCTGGTCGACCTTTATCCTTTGACTTGACGCCTTTCCGTTTATCGTTTCTCCTTTCGTTACGCGCTGCGATGTTGTCTGACCTCTTCTTTTGTTTGGCAGCCATTGAGGTAGCGACTTGTTCTTTTCGTTCATCCCTATTTGATGTCAACATTCAGCCATGGGCCTCATATAACAAACAGATTGGAGGGAAGAAGAGGGGGAACGCACCAAGATTTCTTGCTCTTTGCTTTCGTCTTCTCTTTCCTCTTTGCAGCCTTCTTTAACTTACCCTCATCATCATGAATCTTAACACCTTCCATCCTAGCTTCGGCTTTCTCCCATTTATCTCGATCTTCTTTTTCTTTCCGTTTTTCTTCTGGGAGAGAAGCGAGTTTTTCTTTGCGCGCTGCGAGTTGGGAGAGAGCTTGAGTGGGATTGGTGGATGTTTGGAGATGAGAGTGGGAGGTGTGTTTTTTTGTGGTGGAGGAGGAGGGGAGGGAGTAGGCGATTGTTGCGTGGGTTGAGCGGTTGGGTGCGTCTGGGACGAGGAGTTGGGTCTGGGGAAATACATGGCGGGGATGGTCCTCATTCATCAGAGAACAAATCTTATGCATGAGATTACACGAAGGCGCACCTTGGTAGTAGGTCCTTGGTTTCTCTCCTTTTCCTTACCCTTTTTACTCTTCGCAGCTTCCTCTCTCTTCTTCTTCTCTTTAGTCTCTTTTCTCCTCTTCTCTCGAACTGCAGCTCGATGTCTTCTCCTCTCCTCAATCAACTCGTCTCTACTTCCCGGTTCTCCACCCTCTGCAGGCCTTCCACCTCGTCGCAGAGAGGCCATCCTCGCATGGAGTTTGTCTCGTAGTTCCTGGATTCCACCTGATTGTGGCATAGGCACCAAGTTTTCCGATGATCCATTAGGTTTCTGTGAGCCTTCTTCGTCTTCACTACTACCATGACCCGAATCGTCTCCAGAGTTGGAATCATCATCGCCCGCTGGGTTCACGCGGAAAGGAACGTCGACGTCCATGTCGTCATCCGAGTCCAAGTCGGCTTCGGTCGCTTTGCGCTTGCCTTTGGCTTTCTTGCTTGCGTTTCGTGTAGCTACATCGGTCTCTTTTGCTTTGGAAGCCTCAATTTGGAGCTCTAGGATGGTTTTGTTGTTTGCGGGGTCAAGCTAGATAGCATAGTTTCGAATTTGAAGTATGAAGAATTAGTTTGGATGATATACGCACCTTGTCGCGTTTGGCCTTCTTTGAGGCCTCCTTGATAGCTTGCTTAGGTGCCTTTTGTTTCTTGCTGTTCTTTTGGTACTTTGAAGCGATCTGAAGTAGGATGTGCCCGAAGATGATGAGACGAATAGCCAAAGGAAGTGTGTAGGCGAAATGAAACGAACTTGTTCCTCGGACAACTGTTGCACCAGGTAGAATTTCGCAGGAATGAGATTTAACAGAGTCTCAAAAGTAGCATTGTGCCTCTCTATAGAGGCTTGGAGAACGTCAATGGCAGTTGGCATTGCAAAATACTTTCGATACTATCGAGGACTTGGGGACGAGAACGTTTTCTGGGAAATGGCAAAAAGTGGATTCCCATTCTGGGAAATCTCCTCCTCATGTCACACTCGTCACAGTTTTGTGACTCATTCTTGGAAAGGAAATCTGGGTTCGTTGGGATGGAGGCAGGCTCATTTTCTTCACACCTCCTCCCATGAGCTCCACATCTTTCGTTTTTCAGGAGCACATCGTGTGTTCGTGAATGTGCAACTGGAAAATGGTCGGACGATCGGTTGCTCTTGGCGTACATTCGTCCCGCGCCGGCCCATCTCTGACGGACCGCTCCTTCACACTTTTTCAACAAGGATCTTAATACGCGGTTGCAGTTCTAACATGATGCTCGGAGGTTATGAAGAGCGACACCAGGTCTTCAGCTGACCGCATGATACAGGACGCACGAGCCCTGGGAGTGCCCTGGGGGCGAAGCTTTTGGTTGCTGTGTCCTAATTTTAGGTCTTACCGCCGGTGATGGCTTTTCAAGACGCGACGGGTAGTGGTGGCTAGGGGTGCCCATTATGACGAACTGACAAAGACGGGCGAAGTGAATTTGTAGGTCGAAGATTGGTGCGGGCGAACCGAAACGATACTACTCCGAGGATCCTACGGGATCCCTGAGTTTAGTCCATTGACTGGTGGCCTTGTGTTTGTGCAAGGAGAAGGATGTGCCGGCTCCAACGACCAGCGGCGGTCATACGTTTCCAGAAGAGTAGTGAGGGTCAAACAACCTCTCAGAATCAAGGAATCTTGCCTGTCATTCAGGGTAGGTTGTGTTCCTCCGTGAACCTTCTTGTAAGGATGCTCCCAGCCGGCCCGTGAAAACCCATCAATCCTGCGGTCTCTCGCACTGCAATAGGGAGCCGAATGCTAGGATCATCATATCCATGACTACTCGTTCTTCTTCTCTGCTCGATTTACACGACCGCATTGTCCTCAATTAAACAACCCGGTTGGTCCCTCGCCTCGATCCATTGAAACGACCTTACTGTTTGTTATTCGGGATCGCTCTTTTCTGCCGTTAGTTTTGCCCTGGTATCTCCAGTCTGGATCCTGTGACGATTACATGCTTTCACCGCATGGTCCTCATGGTTTTCCTGGAACAGATTTCGCTTGAAAAATGACAATCCGAAGACATATAAAAGTGGTGACGAGGACAAGCTAAAACCTTCAGAGCTCAGCTCATCCTTGGCATTTTCTCTTCGGTCATACAAAATGTTCTCTGCTACTTTCAAGAGCCTCTTCGCTGCCTGTGCTTTGGTTGTTGTTACCAGTGCTGCACCTAGCAGCACGGCGTGCACAGGGACAATCTCGTCCATGAGCGATGTTACAAGCGCTGTCAAGTGCACGACAGTCAACATTAACGCGTTCACCGTCCCCGCTGGACAGACCTTCAACCTCGACTTGCTCCAGGGCTCTACAGTCAACATGCGTGCGTCTCACTCTCACAGTTTTCATTTTGGCTCCACAATAACATATTCGTCTCCGAACCAGAGGGTGATATTACCTTTGGAAACAAGACATGGGCAGGACCTCTCTTCCAAGTCAGGTAAGGTTACCCTCACGTTGGGTTATTTTTGATGGGAAAATTCTCATACGTTTTTGTCCGCCAGTGGAAAGGACATCACATGTAATGTCATTTTCGGTGATATCGCACGGGGTATTTGGCTCACTGTTATATACAGTCAACGGTAATGGTCACACTTTTAATGGAAATGGCCCATTCTACTGGGTAGGTGTCTTGGCATTGTGCAAAGTGTTCACCCTTCAACGTGGATCTATTTTCTTTAGGATGGTCAAGGCGGTAATGGCGGTGTGACCAAACCCGCACCCATGATGAAGTAGGTGTTCATTCTGAAAGCCGCTGCTGTAATACTGATTATTTTGTGCCCACTATAGAATCAAAATCTCTGGCACTTTTACTGTATGTTGGTCTTCGGCCAGACTTTACGGTTGCTGCTCACATTGTCACCCCAGAATGTAAAAGTCCTCAACTCCCCGGCTCGCACCTACAGCGTGTCCAACCCTGCACCATTGACGATGTCCAAGTTGACCATCGACAACTGTACGTGTTTATCATTCAATGCGTGTTCAGATCTTGACCAATTGGAATCCTAATCGTAGCCCTGGGCGATAAACCCAACTCGGCGAGTGGTTCCAAGGCTGCCGGACACAACACGGACGGGTTTGACTGCAGTACTCATGACCTAGTCATTCAAGATAGGTATGTCTTCGATGAAGTCAAGGAAGAACGTTTCTGTACTCACCATATTTCTGTGCTATACCAGTACCATCAAGAACCAGGATGATTGTCTTGCTATCAACAAAGGAAGCAACATCACATTCCAAAGAAACACGTGTTCTGGTGGACATGGAATTTCAGTCGTAGGTCCAGTAACAAGGATTGTCCAGCTGTAATGCTCACCTCCGAGCCAGGGCTCCATTTCAAGTGACGCTACGGTCTCCGATATTCACATCCTCGACAACACGATTATCAACAAGTTCGTGTCCCATTGTCCCGTATACATTCTCCGAGATTAATCCTCGAATAGTGACCAGGCTCTTCGAATCAAGACGAAATCGGACGCGACCAGTGCATCCGTTTCTGGTGTTACATACTCTGGGAACACTGCTACCGGAACGAAGAAGTTTGGGGTCTTGATCGATCAGGTATTGTTATTTGTCACCTCAACGAGGGAACACTCACCGACCTCCCCATCAATACCTTGTAGAGCTACCCTTCCACTCTAGGCACTCCTGGTAATGGCTGCACAATTTCGGTACGTGGTGTAAATCACCTTGAATTCTTGATAGAGCATTGATTTTGGTGGGAACAGGGTATCAACTTCGTTGGGACCACAAACAACATCGCGGTCGCCAGTGGTGCCCAGAGAGTTGCCGTCAACTGCGGCTCTGGTTCTTGCACAGGTGAGTTTCAACTACGCCCTATTCGTGCAAGTTGCCCTAGATATTGACTTTGGCCTGAAGGTTCTTGGGACTGGTCTGCCCTCAAGGTTTCTGGTGGAAGCGCAGGAAAGATTGTGAACTTCAGCGGTATCAAGAATTTCAGTCAGTGAGGTTACAGTAGATTGTGTCACTATCTTGTTCGTAGCCATGTATACGCATGTCTGTGAGACCCGCTCCCCCGGGGATCGAGTATAATTCCTTTTCGTGCCCCAGTGTTTTCTCGGGCGAGCTTGAAATCGTCACATTTATGTGACAGGGTGACAAGAGCCGCTGTCGGCCTGAGTGCCCATCAGATGGGGGCCACTGCAGTTGAATCCAACCACAACCACGAGAGTGACTTGACCACGAACCAAGACCGAGTGCAGCTGCAACTGGGGTATCGATTTCAAGGGGCCTTAGTTTGTTGTGCGTGCTACAGCCTTCTGCGCATGGGTTTCCAGGGAGAATGCTCGGAGGCGATGCCTTTCTTCCATCTGCCTCGTTGCACCGGCGGACCGTCATGAAGGGACGAATATAGGTTTGTTCTCAGCCTTGGACTTCCCTCGAGGGCTCTCTCCACGGTAAAGACACACTCATAGAGACCACAACGATCTAGCAATATATCCTTGATAGATTTTGCCGACTCACTTCTGACTCAGAAATGAGTCGAGTGTTGTTTTCATGATATGTATAGGACAAGGGAGGTCGAAAGAATTCTATCGATGCGGGATTACTCTGACCTCAAAGCACCCACTAGGTTACACTCCGACGGCCTTTCAGTTTATCCGCATAATTAACTTCTGGCTGCGTACTCATCTCACGACCCACGTTGAATTACAATCACAGACTAGGGAACCTTGCATGCTCTTGTGGGTGGTTCTTTCTCGGAACCTACGCCTTCCTTTCGACCAAAATTGTTCCGAAGCTCTGTTGTTCCTTAGTTTCCACACGGACCGCCAAGGACCGCCTGTCTTCTGCCTTTCTCGTTCGTCGAGAAGTCCTCATGATCCAAATTTCCGTGGTGGTGCTATTTTCTACTCGCCGGGAGGTAACTTACACTACCATGACCAATTGGCCCGCTATTTTTGTGTGCCGTGGGCCCCACCTTCAAGTTCGCATCCACTTCAACTGCGCTATGTAGAGAACACAAAATCCGTCAAGTTTCCCCTTCCAGCATGTCTCATGACAAATTACAGTTATAGTCCTGGAATCGAAGTAGACGGCCTGTAATCCGTTTTGGAAACACACGCAAAGTCGCCGTCCAAGTTGGAACCAGCCCCACATTTATAGATGGGGTCTTAGCAACAGCTAGACTCGGCTCCCCAACTTGAACAGCCAAAAGCCTTACAGCTCCAACGAATTCTCTATGGCCCCACGCGCTCTCATATTTCTGCTCTTCATCTTCAGTGCCGTGAAGTACGTCGAGGGTGCCTCCCCAAGTAGTAACGCTTGTACTGGGGATATCTCGTCCTTGGACGATGTCTCTGCTGCCGTCAAATGTACGACAGTCAATATTCATTCGTTCACCGTCCCGGCGGGCAAGACCTTCAACCTTGCTCTGGTGAGCGGTGCGACGGTCAACATGGGTATGTGCCATCTCTGTCTAGAATCTCCATTCAGGTGTCGACATTGATGATCTCTACAGTCGGCGATGTCAGCTTTGGTAACAAAACTTGGGATGGTCCACTGTTTCAAGTCAGGTAATTACCACGGCGCTTCTGTCTATTGTCGTTGACGAAGGCTCTATTCCCTGGTCCTTTTCGATCAGTGGGAAGAATATCTCTTGTGAGATCCTCCTACACATCACACATCGATCCCCGGAACTATTACTGACGTCTCCATAGTCAATGGAAATGGCCACACTTTCAATGGCAATGGACCCTTCTATTGGGTACATAATCTCGTTCAACTCATGATAATCTCGATGAGTATTTACCTTCCTCAGGACGGCTTGGGTGGGAATGGAGGCGTTACCAAACCTGCGCCGATGATGAAGTAAGCTTGGATTACCCATTCATGGATTGTGATCTCACCTATCATTAGGATCAAAATTTCTGGCACCTTCACTGTACGTGCCTACCCCATATTTGAACAGTTTTCTGTGATTGACCTCGCCTTCAGAATGTCAAGGTCCTCAATTCACCTGCTCGCGTCTACAGCATCTCGAACCCCGAGCCACTATTGATGTCGAACCTCACCATTGACGATTGTAAGGAGACAAGATACCATCGATAATATAGCGTTTTGATACTGACGTCGTATGTCCCCAGCTCTTGGTGACCAACCAAATGCTGCCAGCAATGGAAAAGCTGCAGGCCACAATACTGACGGATTTGACGTTAGCACACAGAACCTCGTCATTCAAGATAGGTATGGGAACGGACATACCGTACGATGGAACTCCTTGTAGATGACCCTAACATTTTCTCAGTGTCATCATGAACCAAGACGACTGCCTCGCGATCAACAAAGGAAGCAACATAACTTTTCAGAGGAACACATGCTCGGGCGGCCATGGGATATCAGTGGTATTTATAGCTTCCCCGATCACCAGGAATCCGAGTCCTCATTAGACCTTATTCAATTGAACGTCGCGTTTTAAGGGGTCCATCTCGAGTGGGGCAACCGTTTCTGATGTTTCCATATCAGATAACTTTATTGTCAATAAGTACGTGGTTCCTAGACTCTCGGGGAACCACCACATGAAACTATCTCACCTACGTGATGTACCCAGTGACCAAGCTCTCCGAATCAAAACGAAGGCAACTGCGACAGATGCATCGGTCTCGGGAGTCACATATTCCGGGAATACGGCCATGGGTATGAGACAGTTTGGAGTTCTCATTGATCAGGTAATGTCTCACCTCAATACGAACGGGCATTCATTGATTAGGCCCGGTAGAGCTATCCAGACACCCTCGGGACACCAGGGGATGGATGTATCGTCTCTGTACGTACCATTTCCCTCATTTCAATGACTGGTTTCTTACGTTTCCCCCCAGGATATCAACTTCTTGGGGACCTTGAACAAAATCGCTGTAAATAGCGATGCACAGCAAGTCGCAGTTAATTGTGGAGAAGGTTCTTGCACTGGTATGGTCTCTCACGAAGAATTCGAACAGTACCGTGGGCTGACATGTGGTCTTGCTAGGATCGTGGGACTGGTCGGCATTGGAAGTCTCAGGCGGGACTCCAGGAGAAATCGTGAATTTCAATGGAATTCAGGGATTCAGCCAGTAGTGGACATCCGTCTCGATTCAAACAGGCTCATATATTTCGAAAAGGACGTGACCAGTCAGATACTGACGAGATAAGATCGTATTTCTTGCGAAATTCTATTCAAATACTTCGTGACGATACAACTCGAAACGGCACGAATCTAAGGTACAGACTTTGAAGATAATCGACACAAAGAGTCCCGCTTCCCAAGCGACCCGAAAAAATACAAATCATAACGAGGGGTATCAAATCAAACCTTTTCCTGGGTCATTATTCAAATGAGGTTTAGTTCCAAATCATCAGGATTGCTCGTCATGCATACCTTCGAACCCTCATTCGTGAAGCTCGGGTTGAATTTCTCCACAACCTGATCTACCTGAACAGAAATGGCCTTTTGAATGTTCATCTCAAGATTCATGAGAGTGAATATATATGGCTGAACATACAGGTTGCGACATTGCAGTTTGCGAAGTGAGGTTCACGTGAGTTGGTGTGACGCTTGAAAGAGGGATCGACAAGTGGTCACTCGGAGTTTGCTTCTGGAACAACCAGCGAGCGTTGAGAGTGGCAAGCAAGGAGTTGAGGTACACTATTGCACAAGTAATTAGATCAATACATTACTATACCCAGGAATAACCCACATTTCGGTAGAACGGAATAAATCCCGAGGAAAACAAAGTTTTTCGACATAACAGCATACTGACGTCACAACATGAGCAAACAAGTCTGAAGATGTGGTGAAGATTCTTACCGCAATCAAAGATGCAATAGCACACAAACTATTCATGACTTCTTAGCTAGGTACAAACTCTCCAGAATTTGTGATAATCACCTCGTCAGGGCACCAGCATTGATAGTATAGACCATGAGCCTCTTGATCAAGGATCGGGTTCTGGGAAGGATGATAATCAAGACCTGTCTCGAACTCGTTGAAACTTGTGTCATACCTCTTGATCACTGACTGCTTCTGGTGGAGAAGAATACATAGAATCACGGTGATTGTGAAATCCGTAACCGCGGCTCCAGCAAGGCTTGAATACAACATTGTCTTCAAAATTTATCATCCATAATTTAGAATCGAAACAGAGAACTGGATATTATCTCTCACCGTTGTGTAATCATCCGCAGCCAAGAAAAACGGTGTCTGTACACTGCCGACAAAAGAATGTCAGACGAAGCAAGTGGCTGGGAGGGATATGATTCCACGAACCATCGCGCGGCCAGCACTGAAAAGGGTCAGAACATAACCAACTCTCACAAGAATCGGATTACTCACTGAATCCGGTTACTGTTATCACGGATTTAATGGAGATTGAGAATTGAAACTCGATGGAGACGCACCAGCGACAAAAGTTGACATGAGACCCTGAGCGATGGTCAGAAAACGCTCAGCGGGTCGTGAAGGTTTGAAGGGGACTCACGATGATAACAATCAGCGGAACGTTTCTATTGCTCACTGAGGACAAGTGAGATCTCGTAGCATGCACACGAGGGACAACCTACATTTCCATATGCGATACGCAAACACCCTGTGCACGATCTTTAAATACTCGCTCAACTGCAGAAATAAGATGATACACACCCTTGTACAATGGTATCACTGATAACCTACTCTTACTTGTAAGGGGGATGATCAACAGACAATCGAAATTGCACACACCGTGATTATCATCTCACCCTACATCCAGGATGATAAGAACCAACGCTAACAAGATCAAAGAGCGATGGCACGTACAACAATACTCCTGCAATAACGCGATATTCAGAACCATGATTCAATGTGTAGACAAGGGACGCACCAATCGATTCGCAGAAGGGCGAGAGGCTTGAGGTAATTTGTTATTGCATAGGTATAGAATGCATGTCCGTTGAAGATTAGATGGAGTAGGTCAAGGACCCTAGAGCATCCAGCTTGATCAATCAATATTCTTCAGGGTTTCGCCTCATTCTCACCATAGAAAGGCGACCTGTCGTAGAATTAACTTTTTCAATATCCAATGGAGGGATGGCGGATCGACAGGCTCACCAGCGACCTAAGCGTTGAAGAATCTTTCGAGGAGTGTCGATAATAAGTGGCAACCTGAATGCTCGTAATACCAAAGAGCCTTGGGGCATGGGGTTTAGCGAGGCACGTTCCTGTACCTGGGAGGAGCGCTTACACCGAGGCACAAGCGTTCCCTTCATTCCAGGCCACAAAATGAATTAATACCCGAATAAACAAGCATTTACACTTCAAATTGACTCACCGACATAAAGGGCACCGAGGGTGTTGTCGTACTCGGTCGGGAGAGCCAAAGACGCCATAGTGGTTGGGGGGAACAAAACGTAGAAAACCTTGGAACCCCCCAAGACACCGCCATGTTCGTTCTTATTATACTTTCGGACATGAGGGGTGTGAGGACTCGAAACGGACCTGCTGATCTCGCAACAGGCTCGAAGGCCTGATTGATTTGCAAAGTCAGCGGATCCCAGCGGATGTCATCATCTTTGAATGGGAAATCCCACAGCTCTCAAATGTCATCGGAACGATGTCGTGGCTAGACCCAAACGTCGAAGCCAATGTTGTCCCTCGATATGAGAGTCAACCGGGCACAAACATGCCGTGGAATGTCGCGATTTGACCGCTCAAAGCGTAGTCCTCCATCCTTATCCAGCGCCGCAACCACGCGGCCGTACGGGCTCGTGCGAGAACAGAGCAACGAGTTGAGTTAGGACGATGATACCTTGCTCGCAGGTTTGTGAGATACCCCATTTTTGTGAGAAGAAAAACTGTACCTTGGATACCACACGAACGGGTTCGGGGAATTCGAAGAACTCTATTTACAAGGACAATACCTTCCGCCGCATTACACCCCTTCTCCGTCGGACACAGAAGCACTTCCGACAACTTCGCCTACCCCTTGATAATCAACTCGAAGACGTGATGAATGCCGAAAAAAAAACTTACTCGCTCAGTCCTCCGAACAGACAGGCACCAGAGTCCATCCAGAAGTTCATGGCCGAGGAAAGAAGCCTCGGAAAAGGAATCGCAGACAAGAGCGTGCCCCTCTGCCCATGAGAGAAAAAGGGATCCTCAGACCGAGATTAATTTGCAACGCCGCCAGCTGCAGCTGGTCTCCACTCTGTTTTACAATCAAAGATGGCATCAGTCAAAGCAAGGCAAGACATTTGCCAGGAGGCAGCACCGACGTGGTAGAGTGCCAATTTGAGTACAAGTCCCCAACCAGACAAAAGGAGGAGACAGCTGCAATCGAAGTCAGGGTGCAGCGCCTACGACACTGACAGGCACAGGTTTCATCGACCTCATTCCAGATACCGCTGGGTTGCTTCGTGCTCAACTTAGAACTGGAGCATGTGGGTCACAAAACCCGGCTTTGTACATGTCCCAACCGGACTTGGTAAATAGTTGAATTGTATCATGAGGTAGCAAAGCACATGTTGGAGATGTAAATGCAAAGATAGAGAGAGTAGTCCGAGTCCGTCTGGGGCGATGGTGGGTAGGGAGGGCGTAAACATAAGAGTCAGGGTACTAGCTAACTAACGACGAGATATAAGCGAGAGGGTTGTCCAAAACGATAGAGTTCGCGCGACAAAAAAAAGACGAATATCCGATAATGTATTGAAATGAAATTGAAGAAAACGAAACGAAAAGAAGACGAGTCAAGAAGAGAATAGAATAGAAACGTCGAGAGGTCCAGCCAAGAAGAAACGAGAGATCGTCTAGTCCCATACCTTCCCAACCAAAGAGAGCGTGGCATTAAGGCATTTAGGGGGGGATGTAGAATCATTCCAAAAAAACGAAAGCAGAAAGCGTCCATCCAGAAAAAGACCTACTAACCAAAGGCAAGAGGAGAGTCATCTACCCCGCCCTCGCAAGCAAGATCCTATCAATAGCAGAATTAATAGCCTGCTTTCTGTTGGAAAGATCCACTCCAAAATGATCCTCCAATTTTCGGCGAATCTCCCTCTTCGTCACAGTCGTCAAATCCGCATCTCTCAAAATAACCTCCACAGCCCTATCAATCTCAATGTCGCTCGGTCCACTGGCACCACCGTCAAAGTCCTCGGGACTATGAGATGTCGGAATAGCAACGTCGAGATAATTCGTGGCGGGTCGTGAAGGCATTGGCTGATGCAACACATTAGGGTTGAGACCTGACATCGACATAGGGGTATTACGCCCTGATTGATATCCAGGAGGTGGGTACATCATACCGCCTTGGGAGGGAGCAGGAGAGTAAGCGCGCGACATGGCAGGTTCGTAATAAGTCTCGCGACCATAGATAGATGCAGTGTGCGAGTCGGCGTAACCTTCGTTTGCCAGCTTGTTCGGCGGAGCCCAGGATCCAATGCTATGATTCGACTCCTTATCCCAAAGCTCGTTTTCCTGATCGGAGCAAACAGAA
The DNA here is from genome assembly GCA_027627245.1 of Meripilus lineatus. NCBI lineage: Eukaryota > Fungi > Basidiomycota > Agaricomycetes > Polyporales > Meripilaceae > Meripilus > Meripilus lineatus. The sequence goes on along the minus strand of JANAWD010000619.1, from coordinate 8,075 downwards.
GAGTGTAAGAATAGTATGGGGCAGACAACAAGGCAGAAGTACTCACGTAGTCGTTCCAGCTCTTGAGAGGAATCGACCTCGGATCAAACTTGCCCTCATCCTAAATTGCACGTCAGTCACAAGGCCTGATCCCAACACGCCAACAAAAACACAAATGACATACATGAACAATCATCTTCTTTCCAGATTCACCCAAGACGACACGAGTCTGACCCCATGAGAAATCGTCCATCCTCCAGAACGAATAGAGCGGCAGGAAGAACGAGAAAGCAGGGATAGCGAGGATGTAGAACACCATCCACCCAATCATATCCCACTTCCTTCTCATAATAAACACCAGGGCTTGAAGACCATACACCGCAGCAATCATAACGAGGGACCAAACAGGCACCGGCTTGTGTTCTCCAGCGACCAAATAGACCAAGTATACAATCTGACAGATCGGTAACAATGAGATCACGCACTTTGGAAGAGGGGGGGGGGGATGGAGATAAACCGGGAACTTACGTATGCAACCGTGACTGGCTGGATGAGCGTCGATACCAAATCAATCATAACCACAAACCGCATCGAGAAACAACAGAACCCGCAAAGCTGATCCAAGAACACCAACTCTCCAAGATTATGCACCGTCGAGTTGATCCACCGACGACGCTGCGAAAGCAAAATCTTCCAATCATCCGGAGCGACAGTATAAGCATGAGCGTCCCTAACGAACTGTGTCTTGAAGTTCGAGAAGTGTTTCAAGAGCAACGTGGTCAGGTATCGATCTTCACCAAGATGGAGAAGGTTCTTCATATGCAGGGTATCGACACGATTCTCCGAATAATCTTGGATCAGCTGATTTGAGATCAAGAGAGGCTTGTGCGTATCGGGTGTTCGAAGACGGTAGAGCGTGAAACAACCTGGCAAACAAGTGACGGACCCGAACAAACTCTCGAAAGCCTTTGCCATATGATGCGAAATGAAGTACTCGTAGACCTAAGAAGAACACGAAATAAATCATCCACGTCCAACAAACATTCAATCGTAACCGCCACAACGACTGACCTGCATCATAGTGATGATGGACTGCTTCGCGTTGGCCAGTTCCGTCTCGCCACAAACACCGAGGAGCTTCTTGTCGTGAATCATGCTATCAAGAGAACAGGGTCAGCCGGCGGCACACAGCCATCAAGATGAACGACATGATATACGCACGCAGAAACCAGGCGATTGAGGGAAAGTGGGGCAACCGTCGTATCAGCATCAACCATGAACAAGTACTCATAGAACGTCGGATTGACACCAATAACATTCTTGATCTGGTGATAAATCTCCAACTCCAACGGGTTCATCGGCGAATTAAAGTGAACCTAAAACCACAGTCGAATCTTTCAGCAACCATCCACGTCTGGAAAAAAAAAAAAGAAAAAAGAAAAAAAAAACCAACAAACGCACCTTGTTCAAGAACTGCATCAAGAGCATCTGCGAATCACGTTTACCACGATTACCAGGCCTCTGCTTCTCTCCCGGCTTTCCACACTTCACAACAACAATATACGGCACCACATGTCCCGAAGTCTCATACAGACCCGAAAAGATTTTTCCCATATTATGCTGCTTCGCCCCCTCACCCAACGAAATAAAACTCAACGGCTCCGCATCCACATTCGGATTCGCCCCAAGCACATCCAACACAATCCTCGGCGTCGGCTGATCATTCCCCGCACCAACAACCATCCCATCACAAATAATAAACAACAACTTGCGTTTATCATCGTACTTGGTTTGAGCGAGTGAATCGATCGTCTTGCGCAACGACGCAGCACCTTCCGTATAACAAGGCACCTGACAAATAACAAACTTGTCATGATCCTCCGGCGCCCTCGCACTCCCAAAGTTAATACTAGCAATAAACTTGAACCCAATAATGCTAACCATGAGAATCGAAAGCGCCAAGAGGATATACGTCGCGAACAAACACTGCGGCGAGTTCCTCGTATCGAGTTTCCCAATCAAGAAAAGATTCCTCAAACAGACTTTCTGTCTCTCGAGGACATCCTTATCGATATTCAAATTATCCAATTGTTTCGTCACGTCTTTCCCCGAATTGAACTGGAAGACGTCCAAAACCGCCTGATGCATGAAATGGGTATCAACTCCAGACGGTGCGATCGCGTCCTTTGGTTTTCCAACAGACGGTCCGTTTTGGATGTAAGACGTGAGTTCGTAGACCATCCCGTTGTACACGCCGACAGAACGTTTCTGGTTGGCCATATTCTTGAGTTCCTTGGAAGCGTACCCGAGGAATCCACGACGATTGTTCCAACGCATCGTGACCATAGCCTCGAAGTACCAATCAGGTCGGGAATCCCCACTCCACGCTCGGAAATCGTGGTATTGCGCGTTATCGTCCGTAACGTTGCTCGAATCGAGTTGAACGTAAGGGTTCACCGAACCAGTGATACCATTGCAAAGCGCGCTAACCTTTAGGCGTAAGTGTAAGAAAGAAAGAGAACGTCAGTAAAATCTCCCAACCACAAACCACAACGAAAAAGAAAGAAACGCACCTGGACAGGGAAAATCTTATCCGCCGCCACCCCTCCATACTTCAAAATCGATTTGGCCGGCACGACCGAAACAATCCTCTGATGCAAACTCGCAATCGCCGTCAAATCAAAAACCTCCCCTCTAATACTCGTATAAACATTATTCGGATCATTATTCACATTATGCGATGCCAACTCGCTCGTACTGAACACATGTTCAGTCGGACAAATCAGCGGGCCAATAATCGCAATAATGAACACCGCACAAAGACACATGAACCAAATAATCAAGTTCAACGCGAATTTCTCTCGCCAGGCTTGGCGGATATCCAACCGTTTCATTCGCCCGATGTATACGAGGGCGAAATTCGGAATCCACCAGGTTAGGATCCAGCAAACAGCGACCCAACGACGACGAGCCGAAGTTTCCTTGAGCACTTCCGCCGTCTCGCCTTCTTGAATATCACCAGGCAAGACTTCCTTATCCATCAACGCTTTCTTGTCCGAGGCTTGGAACATATTCCTCGAGGGGGCGTAAGATTCCGTAAAGTTCGACACGGACCCATCGTCGCGTTGACTTGTAAGTGCACTTCGCGCATCGTAATCGTCGTCCCGGAAAGACTTTGGCTCGTCATAATCCGAATACATATCCGCGCGCTGAAACGGCGAAGCATTCGACACCAGCGGCAACGCCTGTGACGATTGTCCAAACGGATCTCCAAACCCTCCACCACCACCACCACCATGATGACTCTCATAAGGCGACTCTCCCCCAGGAACCTGATACGGCGCATACGGGTCCGCCATTCCCCTCGGATCAAGCCCCGCCTCAGCCTCCGCATCTCTAATCCTATTCCTCTTCTGCTCCTCCGTATCCCTCGACCTCAAATCATCCTCCAACCGATGAAACGCCCTCTGCGAAAGAAAAACCATCCTCTGCCCAAGCACAACATCCCTCTCCTCCAACCCCAGCGCCGTCCTACTCTGCTCCACAACCTCCCTCTCACTCCCCTCCATAACACTCAACCCCTCCACAGTCTCCCTATACCTCCCCACAAACTCCTCCGGTGTCATACTAACCTCAAACACATTAACACTCCTCCTCGCAATCTCCGACAACCCAAAACTCCTAATCTGCCCTTTAACAGACCTTCCCTCCATCTGCGCCGGAAGCTGCGAATCATTCGGATTCACACAAAACACATACCACGTCTGTGTTTCCTCCAACGTATCAAAAAGCGTATCAAGCGCCGCTCGGAATTCACCCGCAATACACGGTGCACCTCCACTCGACACATGCGCCGTATCCTCCTCATCCCTATCCTTCTCCTCCACATCAGTTTCCCTCACAGTCGGCATCCGTCTAATCGTATTCTTCCTCCTCGTAGAAGGAGCGCGCATAGGTTTAACAGGCTGCTGAGCCGACACAATCGTCTCTTCATTCCTCGGATGAGCCTGCGTCGCAATAGCCTTTGCCGAGAACAACCCCCTAACGAACGGATTGATCGAACCAGACCCATCGGCAGCAGGAGCATCTGTAGAACTTGATCCTCGCAACAAGGACACGAAATCGGGGTTAAGAGAATCGAGGTTCCGCTCGAGGAAGTTCTCGGAGGAATAAGTGACAGGTCCGGTGAAATGGTTGACAGTGAAAGTAGGGAACCCGGAGCGATCCATATTGCCGATCTTGAACGAGGAGTGGTTACCCCATCGTTTCCCAAACGCGTCGACCATGGTATGATCGGTCTTGCGAGGCATACGACGAGCTTGATCATCCATAATATGAATGAGTCCTCCCGGCTTATTCTGCAAGAGACGGATACATTCCGAATTATCAAAGTAAGGAACCTGGGGGACGAAACGAGAGATCCCCTCAGAATTATACTGCGCGACATGGTTCTCGAACAGTTGCCTTTGTACAAAGTTCTGTAATCGTTCGTTGGCGAAGTTGACACAGAACTGGTCGAGGGAATTAGGTCTGCTGGTCATATTTTGGGGACCTGGGAGATCGAATAGTCCAATAAAGGTCGTAAAGTCTTCCTTGCATAAGCGCTGGTTGATGTGCTCGTTCAACCATGCGAAGAGGAGGGAGTAGAGCGTCTTTGCGAGCTCGTCACGATTGTCCGAGGCGCCATCGGGATCCAGGAAAACAGTACAAAGCTCCTTCTTGACGAGCTTCGTCCTGTACGACATCGTCGCCTCAAGCGCAGCAGGCTGAACGCCAAGGAAATCCGCAACAATCTCCAACACATCGACATTCCTCACCACCGCCGCATCCTCGTTCCTATGTCTATCGATCGTAAACTCCAAATTTCCGAGATGGAGAATCGCAGCGATCAATTGACACGTTTGGGCGACATGTCTCTTGGAGAACCCGATATTCTTGAGAGCCATCTTGAGCTGCTCGAACCGGATCGCATCGTCGTCTCGTCCTTGCGGTGCTCTCCCTGGCATCGAGCGCTGGCCCAAGTACCGATAATTAGTCTTATCCGTAATATGCATATGCTGCCTCTCCTCCATCGTCGCGCCCGCCACCAAATAATAAAAAATATGAAAATTCCTTTCACCCGACGGGGCACCCGCAACTCTATTCCTCTCCAAATAATAATCAAGAGTCTTGACACCCAACAATCTTCCACGCTCCGTGAACTGGAGTTCAGTGTACTTTCCAAATCGGGATGCGTTGGGATTGAAGAGCGTGCGAGCGTTTCCGAAAGTTTCGAGTACGAACTCGGCTGCGGGGACCTGCATGGCGAGTTTGGAACCTTTCTTTCCGGGGTTGCTTACGCTGAGCTCGAGGATGGCTTTGATGGCGAGACGGCGGTTTTCTGATTTGCCGCTGCCTGTCTCACCGCTAATTGATGTAAGGAATGGATCGAGAAAAATTGGTCAGAACACATAAACACACATAAAATCAATGGGTGTGAGGGAGATCAACGAACCTGATGAGAATGCACTGGTCTTGAGTTGTGCGCCTCATATGGTAGTATGCGTTGTTGGCAAGCTGGAAGATGTGTGGTGGGGAGACAACCTTGCCAGGCGACGTGTCGCGATACTCCGAGGCATACTTGTGCATGATCGAGTCTGCATTGCTTGGAATATACTGGTGGGGGTTGACAGCGACGATAGCTGAAGAGCCTATACTGGTGTAGATGATCTGGTTGTCGAAACGGACACGAATGCATTGGACGATGATGTCGTCTGAGACTGGGTTGAGGGAAGCGAGGTCGTGAACGGTGTCCGGCCGTTGTTGAATGCTCATCGTCGACTGCCTGTTCATGTTGGGCAGGACGATGAGGAAGGGAAAGAATTACGGGGAATAAAGAATGGGTTTTTGGGATGGAGGGAAAAGAAAGGAGAGACTGCCTGCCTTGTCCGCCTGCAAGGCCAAAGGCAACCGTCATTCTAGACCCCCTTACAATCTATTCTTACCTCGCATACAAACTTTTGTTACTCGCATCAACAAAAGCCTTTCGGAGTGTGAATCGGCAGAGTCGGCAGCGACCCAGCAACGGGTGTGATGTCACATCGAGCGTTCGCGATCATTTCGCCGCTGTCGGTCTCTGTTCATCACCTTCCCTTCGTCTGAGTAAGACACGAGGCGGGCTGTGCACGACATGGCCAACTGAACCCGTAGCTGACTGTAGCGCTCTCGTATCATAACATATTGTACACATTATAGCTGGACTTCTCGACATGCACCGACGCGCGTTAGTCAAAAGGAATCGGTCGTATCCCAGGACCAGACAACCCAACACCAGGCAACCGCGTCCCATCCGCCCTTGCGGCACCAAAAACAGCCGGGACAGGAATGCCACAACAATCACCCCACCCTACTTCCCTCTCGTCCTTCGCATGCCCGTGACCCCAATGCTCGTCTTCCTCTTGCGAGGGTTCTGGCGGAAGAGGTCCGTCCCATGGGAGAATTGACCCAAATAGAAAATGCTGAATGACGGGAAGTTTTCCGAGAACTTCGGCACGATACATTTTGATCATGCCAGAATTGACCTTGTCCCAGGTCTTGACGGCGGAAATGTCGTCCAGCATGGGGGAGTGCCAACGTAGGGAGGCTGTTTTGATCTGGGCGGGAGAGAGTTAGAGTTAGCAATTGCACAGTCATGGATGATAAGATAAACACGAGGTGGGGGCTTACAGAGTCGATGAATTTGATACATGCGAGGTACATGTAGTCCTTGGAAAACTCTTCCAGGATCTCGGGATCGTGGATTGACTTTGGACGTAAGTGACGGTGTCCTATTCAGGCGAACAATGGTGCATGAGGCTCGAGTGAAACACCGACGGGTGGGAACCGTATGGGGACAATGGACGGGTGAATGGACTAACCTCGCAGTTGGGCAGAACCGAATAAGAAGGGTAAGAAGTGGTAGTCGTCTAGTCCCCAGACTCCATGGGAACCTGCAGGCTCTAACCAGTAAGTTGACTGCAACACCCGCATGACTTGGATATATCTCCAGAACGCGCGGATGACCAATGCGACATGATCATTCTTGTCCACGACTCCGAGCCTTTCCAGACATATCCTGGATGTGAAACACAAAGAAATGAGTCTCCATATGGGAGAAGAATGAGTCGAGGAGGGAACGCACATCCAACATAAGAAATTAAGTTCCATCCCACTGCCATAATCTATGCGAGTTCTATTTCCCCATGACTCGCAGAAATAGGTGGATATTTCAGGGACGGCTGGTTCGGGTAAATTTGGAATGAGGGTGTGCAAAGCGGGGGAAGCCTAAATATATGAGACAGAGAGGGGGTGGTGATGGCAAGCACACTGACCTCTGTGACTTTGTCGTAAAAGGTCTTGAAGGCAGGGTTTCCGAAGCGCGAGGCCTTGTTATCGATGGGGGGAGTGTCTGTGGCGATTTGTTCTACTTTATCTAGGATGGAGAGGATGGCCTGTACACCCTAACTCCGATCGTAAGATTATGGGGTGAGCTGAGTTTCGGGATCGAAAAGAGCGTACGGGAGATATAGTGCAATCTGCGGACAATTTCACACCGGCGACTGCCTGATTGAGTTGTTCGACATAGGTGATGATTTCGTTGTGTGTTTTGGACTGCTGGAAGTGCGCTAGTTGTTCTTTGGATAGGATGACTTTGCGTGGGTGAACGAAGGCCATGATGCTACTCGTGCAAAGCGTGCAAAGCGGTCAATGTCCGTGCCTGGCTCAAGAAGGCGCGTGGGAAGTCCGATCCCGCGTGCCGAGTCACGTGGTACGCTTTTTATTGTCTTTTGGGTGGCCGAAAAAGGCAAGTGCTCTATTGTGCTGCTAGACAATTAACACTTCACACCGCCGGCTCTGTGCAGACAATTGTAACCCATCACGTCGCCTCTGTCGCAAATAACAAAAGACTCTCCTCAGCAATGTTTCGTCCGCTCTCGCCATCTTTCTTTCCCCTTTTCCCCTTTCCATACACCCTCCACAACGCACGATGCGTCGTCCAACCGACCTCGTCGTCGATACCTCCCCCGGAAACACTACACACACCGCCCCGACTCCCACCCAACGACACCCCACTCGAC
>JANAWD010000618.1:0-24162 GCA_027627245.1 Meripilus lineatus | reverse complement strand
CCTCGGCGAGTGCCCGAACCACACCGTGACCGCTTTCGCGCGCGACCTCGGTTCTCGCCCGCTTTATCTGCTTCTCTGTTCAATTTCACCACAGGTGAGCAAGTCCTGGCTATCTGTTCTGGCTACCCTCCCTCGAGGTAATGGGCCATATGGCCACCAGTCGGTCCTTTTATGAAATCCTGGGGATTGCGCAGGACGCGCAACCTGAAGCAGGTGTGTATGTTATTTGCCTCGAGGAGGCCTTACCGAGTTACCCGCCGCTGAGATGTTGACTTCACGAAGTGCGCAAGGCTTATAAACGTAAAGTTTTGCAAACTCACCCAGGTATAATCAAGTATCTCGCCTTTTGAACGAATTAACTGAACAGACCTGCAGATAAATTGCCAACAAATGCAACCGAGGTTCAGAAACAAGCCGCAGAAACAATGTTCAGAGATGTGCGTACCGATATTACTTCCCTCCCTTCATGATCTCTCAATCTTCCAATGTTCCCACCGACGCGACCCACTTCACCGCCCGCAGGTGTGCAGCGCGTTCAACATTCTGAACGATCCGGCCAAGCGACGAGTATGATCCCGTTCCTCTCAAACCTCTGATTCAATCAACATCACCTCACACCCGGAATCCAGGTGTACGATAACGGATTGAACTACATCCGCGGTCGTGCCCATCACGACGAACTACAGGCCAAGCTCGCGCGTGAGAGAGAAGAATGGGCAAAGCAAGCCACGCAACGCAACAAGCAGCAACAACAAGAAAGGACGAAAGCGCGCAGAGAGGAATTAGAGGCGAGTCGGATGCGGTTCGAGGAGACTCGTAAGAAGGCAGAGTTGCGGTATAAGGAGAGAGTGCGGGATTTAGAAGAGCAAGTTAAGGTTAGTCGGGAGAAAATGCAACGCGGTCAGGAGGCCATGCGTCAAGCAAATACTATGGCCGCCGACTCATATGCATTGACCGAGGAAATATTGGCGGAGATTAGGAAGAAGAATCCTGAGTGGGAGACGCGGAGACAGGAAGCTCTTCGGGTGAGTGTTCTCTCCACCGCTCATATCTCAACGAGTACTACTACTCCGACTATTACAGCGTCAAGCCGAACGTATGAATTCCCAGGACAGCTCTCGGAGAATGAGGTAGATCATGATTGTTTGTTTTTATCTGATGGACCCTGCGTTTGTTTAGGTGTAACCCATGTATCGGACCTATGTTGCGGATATCCCTACCCATGTACCTGTGGTAATGCTATTAGCTTTCGTGTACAGCCTACTGAAACCATAGAAAATACTCGCCTGTGAATGGTACGAGGTGGTGAGAGACACCTCGTTGGATTTGTAGGCGGCTCACTGAATAATGAGAGTCTAGGAAGAGGTGCCTCCAAGGGCTGCTAGACGAGCTCTCGCGATGCTTGCTATATCCTCCACGGCCCTTTCCAACTCCGAAATCCACTCCTCTCCACCAATCGAAACTTTCCCCACACTTTCCACCTCAGGCTCCTGCGGACTGAGCGATCTCGGGATCCTTAGCTTATCCTCCATCTCTTCCATGATCTGAGCTCTCGTTCTCCCGTTCACGAACGTAATATACCGCAGCCCGGGAAACCGAAATTCGTAACATGCATTTAGATGCTCAAGGCGAGCAAGCACCTGCGGAGGCGTCTCGACTGAGGCCTGTTCTTTCGAGCTGAGTTGTGAGAGTTTCTTCACTTGACCGATGCGAGGGTGGCACTCTATGAATCGGGCTTGGAACTCGCGGTCGCACGACAGGACAACTTCAATTGAGATTTCGATGATATCGGCATAACTGAGCGTTGCTCCAGCCCCTTCCAACTTCTCTGCTACTTTGGGCACGTAGATAGTATTGATAGGGGGTGTCGTCTCAAATAGAATTGTGAGCGCGTCAGAGAGGACTTCTTGGTTCGTTGTTGATGTGTGGAGAACATCGTTGATGGGAGGTAAGGCCGTCATTGGCAGAGGAGAGGAGATGAGAGTCTAAGTCAGGGTTCTGTTATCAGGCCTCAGGTGAGATCGATGAGCCCGAGATATGGTATCCTGTCGAAAAGTTGAATGTTGTGGCTCTCTTCACGGTCCTGGGTGATCTGCATCATCGTTTTCGTCTTACATCACCTTGACTCATATCAACGCTCCCACATACATCGCAAACAGTATACAAACTCGCAACCGTAAATGACTTCTATGCAAGGGATGGCCTGGAGGCAGATGTGTGCACGTATTTGGCCCGAGAAGGCGCATCCTGATGACTTTATCTGCCTCGTGTGCTCCCTCTTGAGTTCCTTGAAGAACCAAGGTACCCCAGCAGCACTCAAACTACGTAGTTATGAGAAACTCTATCGACGCCTCCTCTATTCTCTCCAGCGATGACCTGGCGGATTATGATATCATCTCGGAGGGACACCGGTCACTCGAGTCCAGTATCGCTGATCTCGGACTCATGGATAAGCCCGCAGCAGATGTCTACGAACCACCTCCATCACAAGCAGCTCGTGACAAGTTCTTCACTCCTTCCCTGAGTACCGATGACATCCAGGCACATGTCCAAAGGGCGATCGGGGCCAATGGGATCGGGTTAGCACCAAGGGTCGTGAAAGTGTACGCGGATGGCAAGTTCGATAAATTCAATGCGGGGTAAGTGATCCGTCGGGATTGATGCGTGCATGCTCACACAGAGACCCTTAATTTCCAGGCATGCCCTTCAACTTCGACAAGCCAAGCTCTCGTTCCCTTTCGTTCACCTCATAGTTGGCGTATACTCTGATTTACTATGTGAACAACACAACTCTCCAGCATCGATTCCTCATCTCGAAAGGTGCGAACTACTGCGGCATTGTCGATGGGTCGACGAAGTCGTTCCGGAGGCTCCATGGACGATAGACGAAACATTCTTGCGTGCCCGAAGGATCGACTATGTGGCTATCGACGAAGGAATTTCTATCGATCCCGCGTGCGACAACGAGAGATTGAAAGGCTATGACCTAGTCAAGAGTCTCCGTAAGTGACGGAAACGACTTGTGCGCAATTCGGTACTCACTAGAATCCTCTGACAGGGAAGGCGATCCCGACTCGACGAACCGTGGGCCTGTTCCAAATCAAACCACCAGCGCGGGTGCTTGAACCGAGGGAAACCGCGAGTAAGACGTCACAGACAATGTCGGAATCGAAGCAAGGCACAATCAGAGGTGTCCCCAAGGAGTTGAATACCGAAGAACAGGTGCAGGACAAGGATAGTCAGCCAGTGCAGTTGGAATCTGAATCGGAAGATCCAAAGAACGACTCGGAGAGTCCCTTCGAGGAGCCCAAGTTGGATGTGTTTGGGTCGGGAGAAGGTGTCTAACATCTTGTTCTCCGTGTATTTACTTCCGTCATACATCTTTTCATTCTTGATGTTTTTTCTTGAAACAATGTGGGTCAGGGTGGTTGTGTTACGAACTGAGGTGTTCACTGAAAATGACGCCTCCAGGAGAGGAATGCTTAAAGGGGTATCGGGGCCACGTGGCTCAGGCACCCCGTTCCGAGATTGCAATGCCCGATCACTCACGTATCGCCCATTCACCCGTCCTTCATCGGTGCACTCTCTGACACGACATCGACAATACCCTCTGTTCGAATTTCGACTGGTGGCCCTGATGTAATGTCACAGACCAACCTTGTTGTGGCCTGTTGAAAATTCTGCTTTCGAACTACGACTCGACCGCCCTTTGAATTGTGCCCAGCCAAAACCGAGACAATGTGGCTTCTCTAAATTCTACAGGGGGTACAAGTGTCGGATCTTTCTCACCCAATGGCTTGCCATTGCGAGAATGTTTGGGCATCCCGCGTTATCCGCGTAATGACCGTTTAAAAGGTGAGTTAGTTCCCCTCGCCTATCAACCAGCGCACATCTAATTTCTACCTCCGTATCCCTCGCACTTTTGCCCAAAACATATCCAACCCAACAGCTGCCTTCATCTTGTTCTCCCTCCATGGCCGTTGACTTATCCAAACCTTCTACGCCCTCTCTTCCCGTCGAGCTTGTCATCGAGATCATTCAGCAAGCATGGGGCTCGCCTCTTACCAATAAGGACCGGATGCACCTCTTCTGCTCCTTCTGCCTTGTCAGTCGGACATGGCTATCTATATTCATACGTATCGCCCTTGCCGACGTCCACATCACCTCACCGACTTTCGTTTCCCATTACTTCTACCTCCTGAGGGAGAGGGGTCTAGGGGACGAACGAGATAACGACTATCAGCTCGTCAACGCGGGGGCTACAATCAACCGACTTTGCCGGTCCATTACATTCCGCATTGAAGAGAAGTCACTCAAGACGCTGTGGCTCACTTCGAAACCTGGCTGGACGAATCCAGACGGCAGTCACGAGCCCGCAGTGGCCGTTCGTAACTTCCTCTCACACCTTGATGACGTCGGTCCTACGTTACCGAACCTGAGGAAGATTACGTTGGAGTACGTTGATTGCTCATGGGGGTTCGATGACCTCTTTGAGATCAGCAGGCTGTACTCGTTTCCCTCACAAATTGACCACCTCGAGGTCAAATTTACCGGAATTGCGACACCCTCGAAACTTTTCCTGTTTCACTACCCTCAATATCACCAAGCATTGACGTTATCCTACAATGCGTCTCAATCACATATACGAAGACTATCACTATCAAGAGCTCCAACGGTTGTAATACTGGCGTTGGTCGAAATGTGCCCGGAGCTAGAGGACTTGGAGATCATCGATCCCTTTACAACCCTCTCTCGCGTGGCCCTTCCAAGCACTCTACGTACACTGCGATTACATGGGACACCTTCTCTCGTGAGTGGTGGCCAACATGATCCGTGGGGATTAGCAGGTGCAATGGAGTCGGAGGGGGGATTATTTTCGGCGGGGGCGTCTCAGCGCCTGGTGATGTACGGGGAAGGTAAAACGGAGTTTCTAAAAAAGCTGTGCGACCGGAATAATGTATCGTTTGTGCACGAACCACCCCAGTCATTGCTCTTGTAATTTTTCTAGTAATCAGTGATCATGTAATTACTAATGCGACGCGCTGTTGTGACTTTTGTGAACGGCAGAAGGAGGGAGACAGTATTAACAATTTGTTTCGTCCGAGAGAACGTGACCAGATATCCACAAAATTTACTCGCGGTTAACGACCCCCAAATTTTGTGTCTCTCGTGTGTTTTCAATGCGATGCGAGATAATTAATGACGTTCCCACCTCTCACGCGCTCCGAAGCCGACCACATGTGATCGTGTACTTGCACGTGCACGATCTGCCGAACGGCACTTTGCAAAGTCGAACTACACTTTCCTTTCGAGGAGTGGTCGCTTGTGACGCATCATCTTGCGCTTGACTTTCACCTTCATTCATCTTCAACGAGCCCTCTTTCACTGCGTCGATCGCAAGTTTACGGGCCTGGTCTAAGCGCAGACCACTAAGACTATCTTTATACTTTATTCTTGTTTCGTTTTTCGGATTTCATCCATGGATACCAGCTCACCTGAAGACACTATCCGCGGGTCGGATTCGAGTTCCAGTGGGTTCACCGACTCAGACGCATCGGAGGCTGAGGTACGTTCACCCAAATTATGGAAGTGGTACCCATCGATAGCATCACTCAACAATTTGAGCAGATCACCAACTTTCCTCCATTCCCCCCAGACCTCTTTGGCCCTGTAACCGAGCATATCCTGAAGGAGAACATCAGACTCTCAGCAGATAAAGCTAGAGCGGTCGCTGCCGTCGGCCACTACAAGATGATGGTCAATAAATACCAGGATAAGGTGAAGGAGAAAGAGTCCTCCATTCGTAACTTGAAGCGCAACCTCGGTACTCTCGAGGCCAGGTGGAAGGCACTTTCTAGGCAACTTCGTCACTTGGATACAGTTCGCAAAGCTAGTAATTCCGAGATTCAGGAGAACGTGGAGGACGATGCCCGGGATACCCAGGATGTCATCAAGTTGCTCAACGAACAGCTTCATGCGCAGGCCGACGAGTCCAACAAGACTTTTGTTGAACTTACTTCAGCTCGGTTCGAGCTTGACGATACCAAGAATCGTCTAGCTTCTGCTCACGACCAAGTTGCAGTCCTTGAGGTAGAACTCTCCGAACAAGTAGATGCTCTTGCTGATGCCCAAATTGAGCTTTCGAGAACGCAAGGGGCATTGAAAGTTGCCAAGAGGAATTGTCTTGCTGAGGAAGTCTCCCATCGTACATTACGTGCCCTCTTGGAAGCGAAGACTGCCCAGTATTCCGACGGTCTGTTGCAACGAGATCAACTTATCGTTCGTCTCGCGAAGGACCACAATTTCTCTGCCCAGAAGCTAGACCAACTCGAGGTAAACACTCAAGCCTTCCTCGATGGTATCGAGGACGAAGTTCGTGCCATACATCATTCTTCTGACACCCCTGGTCGTACCCGTCCATTCCCAACCCCTGCACCAACACCATCTCCTACGATGTCTCGATCGTCATCTTCTCGGGGTGACGAAAGTGACCCTCTTACACCGGAAGGTTCGACTCCTCGACAGGCCCGAAACAAGTTCATTCATACCCTGGTCCTAAACCAAGCAAAATCTAACGAGAGGAAGAAACGCCGGGCATGCGAGATGGAGTCTGAGCTCGAGCTGCGTGTTAATGGCAAGAAACGCCGGATGCATGCTCCACTCTCCGGAGGCGTTCGTCTGGGTGTCTTACGTCCAAGTGGAAACTCATCGACCTCTTTGGAAGAGGCGGAAACCTCGACTTCTGCTGCTGCTGCTGCTGCTGCTACTGCTGCTACTACAACGACCGCGAAGCCAGTTCTTACTCTGCGACAACGTCTGGGCGACATAGTTCCTGAAAACCCTACGAGGAACAGAAGGTCAAGGAAAATGCGGGTTGCCCCGACCCCAATCTCGGCATCCTCAAGTTGCTAAATCATTCTCTCGGCGCATATATTCGGTCCCGGTGGTGCCTCTGTGGTGTTCTATCCTCGATACTCGATCTGTTCCTTCTGGTTAGCTTAAGATCCACATACTGCATCGCTATTCTTTGGCTCTTCAAGCAATCAACACGTTATATGTCGACTATTCCACGATGGATAAGTCAACTTTTCACATTCTGTATTCATAGACTATACTCTCCTTCCTCTTTCGTTTTACACTATCGGAATGTAACCATACTCTTGACACTGTAACTCTTGAGGTACGAATAACATGTACACTAGTCATGTTTATTCTATCGACGATTGTATTTTTGTTCTATCGATGATGTACTCTTACCTACCTCCCGACCAATCCGCGTGAAATCTTCAGGACGAGTCTGGGCTACGTGTGGTAGATCCTCCTCGATGAATCAATGAATTGCAAACTTCTATTCGCGCTCGATGACCACTCCCGGAAACTTCCTCCAAACGCCATCCTCATCAACAGTACTCAAATACTGTAGGTAATTCAAAAAAGACAATCAGCACCCCATATCACGCATTACTTTTCGCCAGCACCGTATTGGTCGGGTCCCTGAAATTTACAGTACGATAGATAGACTCTAGTGATGGTGGGGATTGCAGAGGAAATAGGAAATAGCAATACGATATAGGATATAGGATACTGACGTCATTGATATCTTGGTTCGAGATCTGTAAATTCATACCAACACTCACAACTTTCTCTGGGACGAGTCGGAACCACTTTGTAACGAATCGTCCTGAGTTATCGCCGCGTCGAGCGTTGGTGAGACCATGACTACCGTCTGGTCTTGTGCTGCCCTTTCGTCGAGGATGATGATAGGTTTGGTATAGAATGCGGGGTAGTTTTCCTTTCGGTGTCTTTCGTAGATTTGTTCGTACCCCACATCCAAGTTCCCGGTCATGGACCATTCGTTGGCCTCGGTGAGATGGTGGATATAATTTGGCTGGGTTGGGATCTCGGGATAATCTTGTGAATGATCGAATGTGTTTTGGAGGGCATCGATGATCTTCGTGTCTACGTTTGGAGAGGACACGTAGAGAGCAACTTGATTCCGACGAGGAGTCATAACGACCCAAGCTTGGACAGGATGGTCCTCCAGAATTCGAAGATATCCGCAAGGGAGACTAAGGAGATAGTCTGTGGATCGGTACCAACAGCGGGAATATGATCTATCTCGATTATAGCGATGAGTTTCTGACTTTGACTACAACACTGTGGGCACCATTTACATTCCCAGCAGGAAAACGCCCTTCTACTTACTGACAATCGCTGACCAACTACAGGAAACGAGTACAACAAGCGCAGTACACGACAAGCAGCAGCTTCCCGGGGGAACGCCGAAAGATATCGAGAAACTTTACACCAATGATGACGCAGCCGTGGGAACAAAAATGAAAAGATGAACCTTGAATGAGTAATGCAAGAGAGAGAAAGAGGTGAGCATGAGGAAAAACGTGGCATGCAAAAGAAAAAGAAGAACGTCATAAGCAATATCTATAATTACAACCGCCTGGGGGGATATACCCTAAACCCAGCGTCGTCAAAAATGCAAGGAGGGCCGAAGGCTACCTTCAACTTCACCCCTGATCCACCGTCTATTGTGCCATGACCTCTTGTTTCGATCCACTTGGGGTCGGAGTACCTTCAACTCCCGCAGCCAGTTTTTTCTTCTTATGAACGCTTGCGTGTCTGGCGAGTTGATCGGGGCGTGCGAAAGACTTGTTACAACCAGGGTGGGTACAAGGATACGGTCGCGCGCCAGTGTGAGTACGAAGCTATCCAAGAGGGAGAAAAAGACTGAGTGAGTTCTGTGGGCTTGGGAACGGGTGTAACGGCAACTTACATGCTTCGACAGATTCGACGACTCGGCAAATGCACTGGAAACGACGGGGAACGATCAATGCCCCCATTCAATCGCTCGTATTGACGAATGAAACTCACCGGTCACAATATGTACATTTAAACGGTTTATGTCCGTTGTGGGTGCGCTTGTGTATCGTCAGAGCACCCGTAATAGCAAACGACTTCCCGCACCCCGGGAAATCGCAAACGTAGGGCTCTGTGAAGAAGAAGAATCGCAATGAGAAGTCGGGAACACGGAGGAAGCCAAGAAGGAAGCCGTACTTTCTTGGGTATGTCGTCGCATGTGTTGAGCCAACGTTGCGGCTTCCGAGAAGTTCTGCTGGCAAACCTTACATTGGAACGGGCGATGTCCCGTATGGCTCTGTGCCAAGCATCAGTACCTCACCGAAAAACTTACTAAATCAGGCACAAGGGACCTACCTGAAGATGGCGGCAGATTTTTTGTTTGCTCGCAAAGCCGCTTTCCCCGTTCCGTGCGCATCCCTCCCAATAACAGTCGTAATGAGCTTTCCCAGACCCAACGTGAGTGGCGTTGATATGGGCTGTTAGGTCGTCGCAGTTTGCGAATTTCTGACCACACCCGATCCATCTACAAACATGAGCGGAGGGCGCATTGCAATCGTGCTCGGGGGTTGGAGTGGGCGGACAAGCCGGTTCGGGAGACTGAGAATTAGAACTGGCGGTGGATTGTGGCGGTGTAGTGATACCTCCCGCTTGCGCCGTGGTTGCTTCCGCATGACGTGGATGAGGTTCCCAGATAGGGGATACGGGAGTTGTAGGCTCATTTGTGCGAATAACCTGTGGAGATGGGTTCGGAAGGCCAAGATGATCCTGGAGAAGATGCGACGCAAGCACACCCAAAGCGCTATTTATGGGGTCACCAGACGAGGGACCCGGCACCGAGTTGGGGGTGGGGTAAAGGTGGCAATCAGCCCAGAGGCAGGATAACGAATCCAAACTGGCTTGAGCAGTTCGCATTCCGTCGACTTTTTGATTTAACTCGAATGGGGTTGATGGGGTTGATTGTTGCGACATCTCGGGAGCGCCCGTCGAGGGGAGACGAAGGTGTTGGAGATTGACATGACCAACGAGCTCGGACATGGAGCTAAAAGTCTCGGTACAGTTACCCCACATGCACTTTAGGGCGTGAGAGATTGTTTGGGTTGGAAGGGCGGAGGGGATCACTGGATGTTGAGGAACGGGACTGGCCATTGCATCGTGCGAGGATGCGAAGGCGGCGGGAGATGGCCCAAGACCGGAGAGCGACAAACCGTCAGTCGACTGAAAAATGTTGTTTGTGCTATTCTGGTCAGGGGTGCCTTGTAAAGCGTGGGGGTTGTAAAGTAGAGTCGAATTCCAATCGAAAACAGCCTGTTGGCCGGACATGTCTGGGAACGACATTTTGTTGAAGGCCGCAATCGGTGGATAGTCCGAGCAGCACTGAAGCTATTGGAAAAGCTGATAAGCGATTCGTATGACGACGGGATTTGTCAGCACATACGATTTCATCGAGGCCCGGGCATTCAGTACTGTCTGTGCACATGAGCTCGCAGGGCGGTGCGATGTTGCAATTTTCGCAAGAGTCGGACTCTTGATGGGACTCGTTGCAGGCAACGACGACGCACTGGGAGGTGCACTGATCTGTGAACTCGACGGAGCATGTTCCGTCCTGACAACTCTGAGCACATTCCTCGCACTCGGAGGGGTGTATAGACGCCATCAGCGCAGTTGGTGTGCAGCAGCCGCGTGCTTGGGGAGGGTAAAAGTGAGGATCTGGCTGGGTAGTTTTGGAGTTTGTGTATCTGGTGGATGTTCTGAGGTGAGATACGGAGGATGGTGGTCCTGAAGAGGGAGTCGAGGGGGGCGACACCTCGTGCTTTACTCGCTGGAGGAACGGATTGTGATAAGGGGGTGGTTGTGAGGAAAGAGGAGGAGTGTGTGGATTTGGCATATTGTTGCAAGTGCGCCCTGGCTGTGGCAATGGTGTAACTGCGATGGTCCTCACTTGCAACCTACTAGACCTTACATAATCATACCTCTCTGCCGCTCTGACTTCCTTTTTCGGACACGAGCCAATCACAGGCTGACCTTTTCATCTCGCCCATCAGCGCACAGACGCCCATCGGATGCTCGCTGCCACCATGCCGTTCCCGCCATGCCCCTTTGGCACACATCGAAGGATGTTGCCATCATCGCCCCCAACAGAGACTAGATGCCTCATGTGGTCCCTCCTGAGTAGTGCGTCGATCCCCGGTCGTCGCAGGATAAATACATGGGATCCTCAAGGGTGGCATGCCTCACCCACCCAAGTGCTTAATTCCACGCTCACACATCCCTCCGTAACCTCACTGATCCGAGGTTCTTTTCCATTGACTCAAATATGGCTAGACTCCAGTGTTCCACACGTTCCCCGGCCCTATGCTCTGGGATGCCCTCGTCCGTGTTCCCGGGTTGGGCTGGCACCCTCATATTATACGAAGCGGACCGGAGTCCCGATGTCCATCTCACATCCCGACGCGGTTGAGGAGGTTGAGGCAATTACACTGGAGGACGAATGTGTAGGTCGGGAACCTGGCACTCTAGGTAGGAAGGTGGCAGATTCTCGTGAGCATGGGAATGACCCCGTCAGAACAGCTCAGAAGCTCCATCTTATGCCTATGTTTGTCAGATGTTCCGTGGCTCCCCAGCTTTAAGACCTCAGAACGGCTGGAAGTATCTCACCCATACGAGCGCTTCAATTCCAAGCATTTCGAACGCCAATCGTCAGCAGTGCCCACTCGGTGTTCTGATGGGTCTGGCCCACGGGGTGTCAGAGAGAAACATCTCTGTTCTCAGGGGTGGGCTTTCGACGGGGGCGGCGAGAGTCAAAAGTGTTGCCACAGGAAGACACTAGGACATCCCAGCACGTCTTCAATTTCCACGGGCAAAGCGGGGACGTTCTGGGGTGTAGTTATCCTTCCTCACAGGCCTCACAATCAATGGTGTTGGGAGCCAGAACAATGGTCTCCGTACCATCTGCGCCCGCTTAACTAGGCTGAGATGCCGGGATTTTGGTGTCTTTAGCCCCTAGAACGCAAATCCGAAGACCAAAGAATTGTGCCGCATCGAGGGTAGTCATCGAAAAAAAATCAGGTGGGTCCAAAAATACCACAAATCAGTTTGCGGCATCGAAATCTCAAAGGACTTTTTTTTCACTTGCCAAAGGCGTGCTCGTAACTTGGATCAACAAAGCGCGCATCAGCAGATTCGATCTGATGCTCGATCGGCATCTCGAGCCAATCAACGGCCTCTCCCCAAGCGGCATTCGGCCTGTCAATGTCTCGCTCCGAACGCATCACAATGCGGAGGCGTTCCCACTGCGTTCAACCCCGGACAGCATCCTCAGTTGAAGTCAGTTCAAGCCCGGTACCACCATGACTTGGCTTTTTGGCCCCTTTCTCTTGGCAGGAGGGCTTATAAGCGTCCTAGCTCTGAAACCGGATTCTTTCACGGCTTTCAATACTCAAACGAGTTTCAATGTGAATGTCCCGCTAGGGTTATCGGGCTTA
Organism: Meripilus lineatus; assembly: GCA_027627245.1. Classification (NCBI taxonomy): domain Eukaryota; kingdom Fungi; phylum Basidiomycota; class Agaricomycetes; order Polyporales; family Meripilaceae; genus Meripilus; species Meripilus lineatus. Next base: position 11,806 of record JANAWD010000618.1, on the reverse strand, counting down.
TCAACACAAGGCGCAGGGGGTTTCGATTGTCCGCAGTCGTCAGCTATTCACCCGACGCTACATCGTGAGCTGAACGAGAAATTGAATGGGATTTATGGGACCGAGGGGTTTAAATCGAAAACATACGAGACACTCGGAGGTGCTATTAGGGTTCCGTGAGCTTCTATGTTTTCTCCGAGGTTTCATACCCTGATCGCACTGCAGGACAGAGTCATACGATGGCATGGGTCCGGTTGGCAAGGATGCTAGATGGAAGGTGTTTTCTGGGCTTCACACATTCCTAGAGGATAGATTCAAGAGACTGTAAGTCACATAACTTGAATGGTGACTTACGCTGATGTTTATGTTTCGGAGCAGGTATTCAGACTTGGTTGTTACAAAAGTCAATACATACGGATTAGTCTTTCATTGGCAGGGATCCGATGATTCGTTACTCCCAATTCTTCTCACTGCACATCAAGGTTAACCTTTCTTGCTATTGATAACTGGAGCCCGCCCTGATCTGGAATGAGTTGCATAGATGTTGTCCCAGTTGAGCCTATCACCTGGAATGAATGGACACATCCACCTTATTCGGGACATTTTGACGGTCCGCATCTAACCTTACGTTCGGGCATGCTCGAAGTTCATAACTTCACCAGGTACCTGGATTTGGGGAAGGGGATCATGCGATGACAAGAGCTCGCTCATAGCCATCCTGTACGTCTGTTTCCCCCTCTTCTATTTCTCGTCGCGTCTCTTACCTGAAAATCGACGTAGGGTTGTGATCGAAGAACTTCTCAATCAAGGCTTTACTCCGAAACGAACAATTGTTGTTGCCTTCGGATTTGACGAGGAATCCGCAGGAACCGCAGTACGTCCTTCCGAACGCTTCATTCGATGGTCGTGAACAATACGACTCATTGTTTACAGGGTGCAGGTCAAATCGCTAAGTATCTTGAGACTCGATATGGTAGAGACAGTTTCGCCACGCTGCTAGACGAAGGAAGTGAGACAAAGATTCACTCTCTTAGTTATCCGCCAACTGAGCTTACTCCACTACGTCGTAGGTGGTTTCCAGAAGGTCGCAGGAGGCGATGTGATTTTCGCTGTACCCAGCACATCGGAAAAAGGTTACACGGATATCCTAGTTGAAGTCTCCACACAAGGTGGACACTCTAGTGTCCCTCCAAAGCATACCGTGGGTCCCACTCCATTTCTCATTCCTGCTAAACTTACACATTCCCAGAGCATCGGAATACTATCTTCCGCGATCGTGGCTATCGAATCTTCTGAACACACTCCCCAACTTCTTCGAAATGGAACACCATTTGCAACATACCAATGTATCGCGGAGTACGGCCCAGATATTCCGGATTCTCTACGCAAGTTGGTGAAACGAGCAGCTGAGGACGATGATGCTCTAGATCAGCTTAAGTGGGCTCTGATAGACGTCGATCCAATCAATTCTGCAATGTTTGGTACGACTCAAGCCGTAGACCTCATCCGAGGTGGAGTCAAAGTGAATGCACTCCCTGAAAGTGCCAGTGCCGTTGTTAATCATCGCATCGCAGAACACAGGTAAGTTCTTCGAGGATTGGGGTTAACCTGCATTTATCTCGTTGCTCACCCGTACGTTTTTCTGTAGCTCCGTGGTCGAAGTTAGAAAACACCTTACACAAGTTTTGCGCCCTGTCGCTGAAGCCTTCGATCTGACCTTGGATTCTTTCGGTGTGAACGTCACCGAGGGTTCACGCGGTCGCCTTACAATTGGGACTGCATTCGGAGCCGTTTTGGAACCATCACCCGTGACGCCAACTGGATTGAGTGGACCTTACGCGATCTTGTCCGGAACAATCAAAGCTACCCTGGAAGGTTCCGAAGTCCATCCTTCGAAGAGTGTCGTGGTCTCTCCTATGCTAGCAATGGGTACGCTCTTGATCATCAACAAATGTTGGAAATCTCATTGACGTCTATGTATTAAACAGGAAACACTGGTATGTCGTCACAACAAAATTGAATCTTGAATGGTCGTGCTAATGAACGCGAACCAGACACCCGGTTCTATTGGAATTTGACGAAACATATTTTCCGTTATGCTCACTTCGCCGATGACGACGCCTATAATGGATATCATACTGTCAACGAAGGTTGGTCTGACCATAATGTTTTTGTTCTATAATGGGCTCTGATTACTGTTGAGCAGCCATTCGTGCTGAAGCTTTGATTGAGGAGATCCAATTCCTCACTACTTTCGTTCTCAATTGGGATGAGGCAACTATTTGAGTTCCGAGGACCAAATCCTCATTCCGTCACTACACCTGCAACGATTAGAGTTACATCTTCGATCGTGATATTGAACCTACGAATGTCACCAAGAAGGTAACATCAATGACCGAAGGACTTCAATCACCAGTCCAACCCAACCTTCTAAGATCCCGTTTACATTCTTCGGTCTCTTTCTTCACCCTTGCCATATCATCTACAATCTGTGAGAACCCACCCGGGCCCTTTCCACCTACCAGATCCATCAACTGTTCGTACTCCTGAAGCTGCGCGTCCAAAGCTGCTTCTTCCGTCTCTTGTGCTTTCGCCTTCGATTGCAGACGTTGGTGGTAGGTATGGAGTGCGTGTAACATATTTGCTTTGGAGTTCTCTGATGGATGAGGGTTATATATCGCGTTGTGCGTTTTCGTACGGAGAACGGAGAGTTTGAGGAGACAGGTTTCGATTGTGAGAGCGAGAACGTCGTATTGTGCCGATCGCTCTGCGGTTAGAATGGGAGGGAGTTTCTCGATGGCTTCAATGAGCTCGGTCTGCAACTGTTCGTGCACCTATGGCCATCATAGTGGTGTCAGCGGTCTTCGACGCCTGGTAATTACCGACGAACGGACTTCGTTGGTCTCCGACACGAGCTGTACAATGTTTTCCCGCTTGGATTGGATTTCTCCGTCTAACCTGCTCAGAAGGGCTTTTCGAGCTTGAATCTTATCTTGTAGTCTACGTCCACCACCTTCTTCATGTTCCTCTGCTGTTGCGTGAGCTTAGCGACTGGGTGGATTTGGAGTGGAGGCAATGATGCTTACATCCTGTTGGATCCCAGATATCTGAGATAGAGCGTACGGTCTGTCTGAGCGCATTCAGTAGATACTGATGGGACTTCGAATCAAGCTGGCTTTTACTTGTCAATATCGTGACCGTGATCAAAATGAGTAGATGCTCACTTGAAACGAGGTTTGGGCAAACCTCTTAAGATCGTCCTCTAACAGGCCCGCAGGAAGACCAGCTACGTTACCCTGTTCTAGGGAGGCGAGCGTAGATCCATATGTTAGCCCGTTGCGTATTCTCTGTCATTTTGATTCCGTGCTGGTCAGCATCGTTGTCAAACTTCTTTTGACTACGGCCGAACTTACAGGCTCCAGAGAGGGATGCTGCCTTGCTAAGGTCTCAAGGTGATCCCTGAGAATGCGTCCTCGGAGCTGCTTTGGATGGGAGTCTATCCCAGAGTTCATTATGGTCTGTGCAAAGCCCAGGTACAGGGCCTCGGCGGCCCCGACGCTTGCTCGTGACCAACTTATGCGACGCGTTTCTTTCTCAGCAAAGCTTCTGCCGCCTTGGAGGTTGGAAGGAATCGTGCAGCCGAGCAAGAAACCTGGGTCTGGCGTTCAAATCGAGCAGTCAGCAGGATTCAGGTCGTAATGGGTATGTAAATTACCCAAGCTCGGCGAGAGCTCCATTCTTGCCTACGTTATTTTACAAGCTTGAAATCCCACCAACAAAAGGCCGCGGCGCTCGAACTCAACTTGAAAGCATCTTGGATTCCAGAACTCCCTCTGCGGTGCTCACGCAACCTTTCAATGTTTCTTGCCCACAAGGTGGCAAAGTAATATCTCTGCTGGCTGGTTGAGCCAGTGAGTAAGTTGGTGAGTATGCGAATCACCCTCAGGCTTGTACTACTATCGATTGAACCTTGGTTCAGACGCTCTAAGCCTACATACACTTGTCAGGCTCTCCGTGGCTCATCAGCGTTCATAGTCGACAGGGAGACTGGAGGAGTCATGTTATTGCTACAGAAAGGCACCATGACTTCCCAGAATGTTACCACTGACAGTCCCCATCTGCGAAGTGTCCCGGACATTCACAGCCATTTCAGCAGAGGTTACGCGAGCCCGAACATTGTACCATCTGTACCTACTCCGTGGACATAGATGGTAGCTATTTGATACGTTCGTATTCTAAACTTGTAGATTTACATGCAGGCAACCGAACTACGCCGCCTCGAGGGCGGTCATTCAGGATATCAGGTATGTACAGATCACTGTGCATATCTAAGTTCCGGACTCACCACGATGTTGTAGCTTTGGTAGTTTCTGCCGGGCCGAGGTTGCGATTGAACTTCGCGCTCCCTGGGATGGATAAAAGCCATTCATTCCTGGGTCTCAGCCTACCAGCTCTCCGCCCCAGACAACACTCTGAAGACCACAATGACTTGGCTTTTTAGTTCACTCCTCTTGACAGGAGGCCTTGTCAGTGTCCTCGCTCTTACACCGGATTCTTTCACGGCTTTCAAAGCTCAAGCGGGCTTCCATACGAATGCCGCGCTGGGATTATCGGGTTTATCATCACATGGGGTGGTGGGCTCAGATTGTCCCCAGACGCCAGCTCTTCATCCTTCGAAGCATTGCGAGCTGAATGATAGGTTGAATAGACTCTATGATTCTGAAAGATTCAAACTTCACACATACGAGACTCTCGGAGATGCCATCAGAATTCGGTGGGCTTCTACGTTTCCTCCGAGGTATCACGAGCTGAAGGCGCTACAGGACAGAGATATACGATGATATAGGACCTGTCGGCGGGGACGACAGATGGAAGGTGTTTGATGAGTTTCACGAATTCCTGGAGGATAGGTTTGAAATACTGTAAGTCCCGAGCGTATGCCTCTGAAACGGTGACGTTTGTGGATGTTCATGTTTTGGGCAGTTATTCAGAGTTATCTGTCACTAAAGTCGACGAGTACGGTTTGGTTATTCACTGGCAGGGATCCGATGATTCGTTGCCTCCAATTCTTCTCGCTGCTCATCAAGGTTGGGCTTTTCGCGATTGAAGTCTTAGGATCCAACCTGATTCTGGACGTATTGCCTAGATGTTGTCCCAGTTGACGTTGACACCGTCGACGAGTGGAAAGAAAGACCTTTCTCTGGACATTATGATGGTACGCATTCAATCGCTCGTCTGGGAATACGCGAGGCTCATGAAATTATCAGGCACTTGGATCTGGGGGAGAGGATCTTGCGACGACAAGGGTCCGCTCATAGCCCTCATGTATTTCTCGCTCTCTCCTATCACAAATTTGCGGGTTGTAAGAGAAATATTACATTAGGACCGTGATGGAAGAACTTCTTGAGGCGGGCTTTACTCCCCGGAGGACTATAGTTCTCGCTTCTGGGTTTGACGAGGAAATCGGAGGAAAAATGGTATGTCTTTATCTCCACCTCATTCAATGATTTCGAGTTCCACCAATCACTGTTTCTCGTAGGGTGCTCTTCAAATCTCCCAGTATCTCCAGAATGAATACGGTCAAGACGCATTTGCCTTAGTGGTCGACGAGGGATGTACGATAAAAATTCTCCCGCTTACTGATATGTGTGCTAAGGACTACTTTGCGTCATAGCCGGCTTTTTGAACATGGAATCCGAAGGAGATAACGTGATCATCGCATTACCTGGCACAGCGGAGAAAGGTCGCACGGATATCCGCGTTGAGGTCTCTACACCAGGTGGACACTCCAGTTTTCCTCCACAGCACACTGTGAGTCTATCTCTATCTCTCATTCCTACGTGGGTTACAATCTACTCGTTCCCAGAGCATCGGAATTCTCTCCTCCGCTGTCGTAGCCATTGAATCTACCAAACATACTCCTAAGCTCCTTCGTGATGGAACACCATTTGCGACATACCAATGTATCGCAGAGCATGTCCCGAATGTACCCGACTCTTTTCGCAGGCTGGTGGAAAAGGCAAAAGAAGATGACGAGGCTCTATGTCAGCTCAAACAGACCCTGCTAGAAGAGCTTTATCCAGTGCAAAATTCTGCGTTATTGGGTACAACTCAAGCCGTAACCCTTATTGGCGGGGGGATCAAAGTGAACGCACTCCCTGAGAGTGCCAGTGCTATTGTCAGTAATCGCATCGGACAACACAGGTAATGCTTTCGAAAAATCAGACTGGCACACGTTTCCGTCGTGTTCATCATACATGCTGTCTATAGTTCTGTGATTGAAGTCAGAGAACATTTCACGAAGATTCTGCGTCCCGTTGCTGCAGACTTTAATTTGACCTTGGAAGCTTTTGGCGTCGAAGTAACCACAGGTTCAAGCGGTCACCTCTCAATTGGGACTGCCTTCAATAACGCCTTCGAACCATCGCCGAAGACGCCGACCGACTCGAGCAATCCATATAGGATCTTCTCTGGAACAATTAGAGCTGTCCTGGAGGGGTCCAAAATCCACCCTTCGAAGGATGTGGTAGTTTCGCCCATGCTTGTTCTGGGTAAGTCGTCGATGGGCAACAAACGTTTGAAAGATCGTTGACATTTTTACGCGGTCCAGTAAACACCGGTACGTCTTCTATTCTTCTATGGTGAATCCATCCTAAATGGCTGAACGAATCATTGTGGATCAGACACCCGGCACTATTGGAATTTGACGAAACACATCTTCCGCTACTCTCACTTTAGTCAAGAAGACGTCCATGGATTCCATACCGTCAATGAATGTCAGTTGGACTCTACTCTACAGTTTGCGGAAGGCTGATCACCGCCGAGTAGCCGTTCGCGCGGAGGCTGTGATCGAGCATATTCGATTCTTAACAACTCTCATCCTCAATTGGGATGAAGCAACTGTATAATACTACAAGATCCACTTTCCCGTATCCAGTCCTCCTCGCTGCATCTTGAAAACTCAAAATAATATCTTGAACCATATTCCAGAGTGTACGAATATCAAGAAGAAGCTACCGGCATCAAGGACCAACGATTTGGCTACTAGTCCGACCCAACCTTGGATTCCGTTTTGCGTTTTCCGGCCTCTTTCCCTCTGTTATGTCATGTACGATTTATGGGAAACCGTCTGTGTCCTTCCCACTAATCAGCTACTTGTACTCAGAAGTGCGTCCAAGACCTGGTTGACGGTAGGCATGTAGTATGTACAATACAGTTGTTTGAGAGCCCATCAAATAATGTGGGCCATATATCCCGTTCCGAGGAGGGAGAGCTGGAACCGGACTCGATCTCAGCAGTGATAATGAGAAATGGTTCCTTGATGGTCTGGGTAAGCCCGGGATTGTTCGTAAATGATTATCATTGTGCGATCATAAGTAAATCAATATGCTTACTCGAAACGAGGTTTGGGCAAATCTCCCAACTATATTGCCCTGCTCTAGAGACGCGAGCATCGATCCATAAAGTAATAGCTCATTGCGGATTCTCTGTCACTGAGGTCCGTTGTAGTCACGCTCAGGTATCCGTGACGATCCTCACATGATATGTGACGTGACGGACGGGTTTTTCAAAGTTCGGGAACATCGGCATGCCTTCCGCGTCAGGCCGGGCAACCACTGCCAGTGGCATCCAGGTTCTCGTGAGTACAGTATGCAAGTTACCCCAAATTCAAGAGCTCACCCCTTTTCTATTTTTGTCAGGTGTTCCAAGCTTGAAATCATTCACTCTATCAATTGCTTGAACTCCAAACATTTCGGTTGTCAGATCCTCTGCGGTGCCCACTCGATTGCCCGAGGGTTCTTACCCGCAAGGTGGCAGCGTACCATCTCTGCTCGTCGATTGAACCAGGGAGTTGACGAGTAGGAAGGTGGCCGATTTTCGTGAGCATGCGCTCAGGTTCTATCGATTGAATTGCTCAGACCCTTCGATCCTTGCATATATTGGTCAGGGGCTCCATGGCTCATCGCCTTTCAAACTTGACGGGGTGACTAGAGTCATGTTATTGCTACGGAAGGGTACCACGGCTTCCCAAAATATTATCGCCGGTAGTCCCCATCTACGAAGTGTCGGGAGCATTCAACTGTCATTCTAGCGGCGGCTTTGGGAGCCCGAACATCGTACCATCTGTGCCTCTTCAATGTGCATAGATGCCGGAGATTTGAGGCCTTCATCTTCTAATATTGTAGATTGATTCTACACGTTTCTGAAAGCGACCGAACTGCGCTGCCTCGAAGACAGTCATCAGGAATATCAGGTATGTACGGATCAGTCTATCAACAAAAACTCTATCTAATTACCGGATTCACCACATATTGTAGCTTCTGGAGTTCCTGCAGGCACGAAATTGCGATTGCTTGAACTCCGCCCTCCCTGGGATAGCTATATAAAATGCTGTTTCATCCTGGGTGCCAGTCTACCACCTCTCCACCCCAGACGACCCCACTGAAGAGCAGGACCATGATGGCTTGGCTTTTTAGTTCCCTTCTCCTGGCAGGAGGCCTTTCCAGTGTCCTAGCTCTCACACGGCTTTCAAAGCTCAAGCAGGCTTCCATACGAATGCCGCGCCGGGGTTGTCGGGCTTATCATCACATGGGGTGGTGGGCTCCCATTGTCCTCAGTCTCCAGCTCTTCATCCTTCGAAGCATCACAACCTGAATAGCTGGTTAAATAGACTCTATGGGTCTGAGAGATTCAAACATCACACGTACAAGACCCTCGGGGATGCCATCAGGATTCCGTGAGCTTCTACGTTTCCTCCGAGGTTTTAAGTGCTGAAGGCGCTATAGCACAGCGACGTACGATGTTATGAATCCTGTCGGTGAGGATGACAGGTGGGAGCAGTTTGATGAATTTCATGAATTCTTGGAGGATAGGTTTGAAAGAATGTAAGCCCCCATCGTATACGTATCAAACAGTGACGCTCGCGGATGTTGATGTTTTGGAACAGTTATGAAGAGTTATTTGTTACCAAAGTCAATGAGTACGGTTTAGTTATGCACTGGCAGGGGTCCGATGATTCGTTACCTCCCATTCTTCTCGCTGCCCATCAAGGTTGGACTGTTCGCGTTCGGAATCTAAGGATCCAACCTGATTCTGGATTCATTGCATAGATGTTGTCCCAGTTAATGTTGACACCATCAATGAGTGGGAAGAAGAACCTTTCTCTGGACATTATGATGGTACGTGTTCAATCGCTCGTCTGGCATACCCAAAGTTCATCAATTTATCAGGCACTTGGATCTGGGGAAGGGGATCATGCGACGACAAGGGTCCGCTCATAGCCCTCATGTATTTCTCGCTCTCTCCTATCCCATTTGCGCGTTGTAAGAAAAGTTTTACATTAGGACTGTGATGGAAGAACTACTCGAGGCAGGATTTACTCCGCGGAGGACTATAGTTCTCGCTTCTGGGTTCGACGAGGAAGTGGGAGGCAAAAGAGTATGTCTTTATTTCCGCCTCGTCCAATGACTGCGAGTTCCACCAATCATTGTTTCTCGTAGGGAGCTCTGCAAATCTCCCAGTATCTCCAGAGTGAATACGGCCAAGACAGTTTCGCCATGGTGATCGATGAAGGATGTACGATCAAAATTCTTCTCTTTGGTAATACACTTACTAAGCACTACTTTCCATCATAGCCGGCTTCCTGAATATGGCACTCGAGGGAGATAACACGATCATCGCTTTACCTGGCACAGCGGAGAAGGGTCGTACGGATATCCGCGTTGAGATCTCTACACCAGGTGGACACTCCAGTTTTCCTCCAAAGCATACTGTGAGTCCTCGCTCTATCTCTCATTCCTATGTGGATTACGAATTACTCGTTCACAGAGCATTGGAATTCTCTCCGCTGCAGTCGTAGCTGTTGAATCTGCACAACACACTCCTGAACTCCTTCGCGATGGAACACCATTTGCGACATACCAATGTATCGCAGAGCATTTCCCGAACGTACCCGACTCTCTTCGCAGGCTTGTCAAAGAAGCAAACGAAGATGATGAGGCTCTAGATGAGCTGAAACGGATACTTTTAGAGCTCTATCCAGTGGAAAACTCTGCATTGTTGGGCACAACTCAAGCCGTAACCCTTATCGGCGGAGGGATCAAAGTGAATGTACTTCCTGAGAGTGCCAGTGCTATTGTCAGTCATCGTATTGGACAACACAGGTAATACTTTCAGAAAATCAGACTGGCTCACGTTTCCGTCTTGTTGACTATGCAAACTTTCTATAGTTCTGTGACTGAAATTAGAGAACATCTTACGGGGGTTTTGCGTCCCATTGCCGCCGACTTTGATTTGACCTTTGATGCTTTTGGCGTCGAAGTATCCACGGGTTCAAGTGGTCACCTCTCAATTGGAACTGCATTCAATACCGCCTTAGAACCATCGCCAAAGACGCCGACCGACTCGAGTAGCCCATATGAGATCTTCTCTGGAACGGTCAAAGCTGTCCTGGAGGGGTCCAAAGTCCACCCTTCCAAGGATGTGGTGGTTTCACCGATGCTAGTTCTGGGTAAGTCGCCGATAGGCAACAATGTTTGAAAGATCGTTGACCACTTTGCGCCGTCCAGTAAACACTGGTACGTCTGTTAGGGTAACTCAGTGCCGAATGGTTGAACAAATCGTTGTGAATCAGACACCCGACACTATTGGAGTTTGACGAAACATATCTTCCGCTACTCTCACTTCGATCAAGCAGACTATTACAATGGGATCCATACTGTCAATGAAGGTCGGTCGGATCGTGCTCCACAGTTCAAATTCGCGGAAGGTTGATTACCGCTGAGTAGCCGTTCGTGCGGAGGCCGTGATTGAGCATATTCGATTCTTAACAACTCTCATCCTCAATTGGGATGAAGCAACTATATAAGACTCCGAGAATCATTTTCCTATATTCAGTTTCCGTCGCTGCACTTCGAACATTCAAAGTCACATCTTGAATCATTATCCCGAGTATACGAGCATCAAGAAGAAGATAACAGCCACCAGGGCCAAGGATTTCGTCACTTGTCCTCCCGTTTTGCGTTTTCCGGCTTCCTTACCCATCTTATGTTATCTACGATTTTTTGAGATCCCATCTGTACCCTTTCCCCTCATCGGGTCCATCAGCTATTGATGCTCAAAAGCTGTGCATCCAAGACCTGTTTGACAATATGCATGTAGTGTTTGCAATTCAATTGTTTCAGAATCCATTGATGGACGCAACCCTTTAAATGACCCGCGGTGGCTCCGTGGAGGGAGAGTTCGAGGGGTTCAGTCTCAGCAGTGATAATGAAATCATCAACTGTCTGGGTAAGCTTGGCTTCGTAATTGTCTATGCGTTCATGGTTATCATTATGATCATGTCAGTATCAGCGGGCTGTGCAATATTTTTAAGGAAAGCATATTGCAAATATAAAGCAATAATATACTACATACTAGCTATCTTAGAAGGCGAAGTACAAAAGGAAATATCCAAATACAGAAGTAACCTGCAATCGGGAGAGCCTCCGAACCGAACGCCTGCACAAGCTGGTGTTGATTCAGAAGCTCTCCCGACAGCAGATGTCCCAAAAGAGGAACATCTGCTGCCGGGAGTCTCTCGCAGTGGGCGGGCCAATATTCGACAGCACAGGTGACGTGCACGCTGCGCCAAAGGATACCAGCCTTGCCGTGTGCGAGAGGCTCGGGAGGTACAGAAAAGGGGAGAGAGAAAGGCGAGGAGAAAAAGGAGGAGAAGAGGAGGAAGAGGAGGGTGGAAAAAAAGAGAGGAAATAAGTACGGCACCTTAGAGTAAATTGAAAGTTGGAAAGTCGATCTAGAGAAATAAATATGTCAGTAAGTGTTCAAT
>JANAWD010000617.1:0-24192 GCA_027627245.1 Meripilus lineatus | reverse complement strand
GGGGAGAAGGAGGTTGACGGAGAGGAGGTGGGTGTGTGAGTTGAGGCCTTATGGACATCCGGATGTGAAGAAGAAGAAGTGGCGGGAGGTTATTTTGGAGAGGAGTCCTGCAGGGGAGGAGGCGAGGTTGCTTGGATTCTGTTTGTGGCTTGTTGGGTTGGCCGTCTGGGGAGTTTGGAAAAGTGTTGGTGGAGGGTACGGGAGCGGGCTTGGCTCCGTTTGGAGAACGGGTGGAAGGGTTTTGGGGTTGATCGGGTGAAGCGTCTCTGGCCGAGATACATCTGTCGGTGAGGACGAGATGTGTCTGGGTATCTCTCTATTTTGCTCGTCGTTTGTCTTCATTCTCGCTTTGATCGTTATAGAGCTTGTTACTCTCCCTCTCTTAACTTACACTTCTGGTTTTCTCTCCCCCACCCATTTTCATGATTCCAGCGCTGGACCGTCCACATTTTTGTTCTCTGACATTCATAAGTTATTGCACACCCAACTCATCCTCGGAGGTCTATGATACCTCTTTCACAACACGCAAAAAGACGACACAAAGCTATAGTATACTAGTATCATCTGTTTCTTGTACCTTTTTCAAAAGAATACCCATTACTCAATATGCAATCTACTTCGACATTTTATCGAGATCTCTGTTGCCTTCGTCGAGAAGAGTAAAGGGTATCTTCCCGAATGGCGCTCATCGACATGCAGCCTTCAGATTATACAGGCGCATTAATCCACCAAACTCACGGGAACCATTCGTAGCTTCTCACAGGTGCGTCTTTTCCTCATAAACTTCTCGTAATCATGACAACGCTCTGAGAGACTGACTCAAGACCCACACGACGAAAATTGGAATACAAATTTATCTTGTGGACTGAAGATCATTTCGCGTTCGCGTGAGACATCCCCCATGGTCGGCCGTCCCGTGTCCCGTGTTCGTGTCAACAGTATTTACGAGATAAAATGAATGAGAGATAGAGAATTGGAATTACCCATCCCGTGAAGGGGTTTTGAATGTACACGATGCGGAAATATAGGATATATATCCGTGAGGCCAAGAAAAGCTTCCTATCGCGGGAGGGTTGTGTCGGAGTGGGTTTCCGGATGCTTGAAAACTCTATGTCATGGACTACGTTACCCGGACTGTGTTTTGGTGATCGGGACCCTGGATTTTTGTGGGGTGTTAAGGTATTGAATAGGTTGCTGTGCGAGGGAGGTGATGAAGGGGAGTAGTGTTGAATGGAGAGGTCAGAGTGCGGTGCGCCAAGTGTCCTGGGTCGTTTGGAGTGATTGTTCGCTGGAGTGTTGCCTGGTATGGGTACACTTATTCAATGGGGCTGCGCGCATTCGGAGGTGGCTTTTCAATTTGACGTCCATTTTGTGAACTGTATACATTGAGAGACGGGGAATACCGATGCCGTTGCTATCATAGGTTGTGGGGTCATCTCTCGATCCATTGACTGAAGGGTACGAAACGCTACGTCTCAACTTGTGAATGCTAAGTGAGATGATGAACCATAAAAAACTCACTCACGACTTTGACTACCAGTTCATTGCTTCATCTCCATCCAAGGTTCCAGTCCTGAGCGGGAAATGTGTTTCAAGGACCCTGCATGACACGAGGACAATTTTGTTCTCACACTCGGCGTCTAGTTTCCTTTCTTGATTATGCTGTGCCCAGCGGTCTGTGGAAGGTCGCACCGCAACAACCACGGCGCGTTACATTGACTACCTGCATCTCACTAATAATCTTGCGCTGGTTTATCTTCAACTTCGATTGGTTCTCTTTTTGACATTCAGGGCTGATCGTAGTGTCTAGATCAATACCGAATACAATGCCAAGAGTCTCAAAGAAAGAGCGCTATGAGATGATTCGCTTTTTCCAGGATATCTTGGGCCCTCTTCCAAGGGATCCAGACGAGGATCCAATGTCCATTGGAAACAAGGAATACTTTGAGAAACTCGAATCAGATCTCAAAAGTGGTGACGATGGAGAAATCGGACTCGAGACTTGTCTTCGATATCTCCAGGAGTGAGTATTCGCATTCAGGAGCCACGCGCCACGATAGCGCCAGGAGACATTGTTCCTACCTCCAATGATCCTCTTGTTTTCTAGCTTTCCTAATATGAACTTCAAGAATCCCCTAAGCAAGCGGACGCTCGCAGAGTATCAAGAAATCAGTGCTGGCACCGACGCACGATTAAGGGAGCCCACTCGACCAATCGAGGTGTTGCTAACGACGTGAGTAGAATTCAGACATGATCTAGCCTGGATCACGAAGTTTGTTCGTAAAGAAACGACAGAACAAATTATGCGGAGTACACGTTACTCACCGATTATCTCAATCTACCCGAAAACGCCTTCACCAAAGATAAGATGCAACCATTCACGATTGACTTGTATGAAGGCAATGACGAAGCGGTCCTCAATCGATGGAACAAAGCATTTTCTGATGCATATAGGCCACTTCTTCCACCCGGGGAAGAGAATGCAGAAGGGTACAACTTTCCTTATGATTCACTTGGGCTTGCAGCAGTGCCAGTTGCGGCAAATATGTTCGGGAGTTATCATGAAGAATCACCTCACCGGTCAGTGTCCTTCAGAAGTGCTCTCATGTATTCTCTTGACAATGGGTCTACATCTTCTCAGCTTTCCAACGTTTTCTATCATGATTGAAGGCATGATACATCGCCTTGGTGCTCCAGAACCCACAGTTTTCGGAGAGCTCAGGCGTGCAAAAAGCGATAAAAGTGTCGGAAGACTTGTCTCGTGGTTGGTAGGACATTGTACACCTGTCGATGCTGTCGATGTCACAGGTATGTTTGCCCTCTGCCTTGCGCATGGGGTGTCCTTAGTGTCCACCGCCCTGTCCAGGAACAACGGCATTCATGCGCGCTTCTGGATGTAACAATATTCGAATAGCCACTTGGCCCGGAATTGCACAGTGGGTATTCTGTTCGTTGCATTACTAGAGTGGATTGAAAGCGCTTCCAGGACGCTCCTTGACGGGGGTGCTAATATCAATCATCAAAATCGACAAGGTTTCACAGCGCTTAGCTTGGCTGCGGCGTCCAATACCTTGCGTGGTGAGGATGAAGCCAGGTATATGGCCTCGAAATGGTTGCTAGAACATGGTGCAAATCCCGACAGTAAGTTGAATCGCATTGGCCTATGTTCATGATCTCTGGAGGACTGCGTGAACTTTTCCATTCGTAATGTTAAGAGATCCAGCCTGTAGATATTTATACTGATTCTTCGCTCGACAGTCCCTTGCAATTCCGGGTATACCGCTCGTATGAATGGCCAATGTAAGAATCACCTTCATCTGATTCCTGAGTCGCATAGTTCATTTCATTCGTAGATAGCAGGCGAATCTCCCAGCTCTTCAAAGACGAAGATAAGCGCAGAGCAGCCTTGCCACCTCATTGCGCCTTCTGCTTGTATATCCCTCCCGATGACTTCGAACCTGGAATTGAAGGCGTTGCCGACATGCATATCCTGCACCGAGATAAGGAACCCCCCAGGACACTCTTGATGTGTGCGATATGTCATAAAGCAGCTTGTGAGTTCTTTGTTTCACCCTGGCTTCGAGGCTAAGCACTTCAAAGATTGTCGGAAGGAGTGCCAGAGAGGGGATTGGAAACACCACAAGAAATCGTGCAAACCTGTCTCGAAAGCAAAGAAATAATCACATTGTCCGACGATCCGGGTGGAATGTATGCGATGTTTTTGTTCGCTCAATCTCCATGTAACCCTTTCTCTGCTCCGTGCACTTGATTATATTATGCAATCCGCACCCATGTTGACGGAGAGGAAAGCTGTAGATGATTGCTTTATGTGGGGTAGTTGGCCAGCAGTTTCATGCTAGGGACACGAACCTTGCGGAGTCGAAGCTTGAGTGAGGGTTGTGTCTTCGTCGTAGACACCGTGTACATGTGTGATGGCTATGTCGGCGTTCATACTGGATGGCGTGTTGTTTTGCAAACAGGTACCATAAATTATTCAACGAACTTGAATGTTTCGCACGTCCAGGCGCCTCCCTCCCAATGAAGAGGAAGCGATCTAGCCACAAGCGATAGGTAAATGTGGATAGTGGTGCTACCATCAACTTTTTCAGTGACTGATGACAGCTGATGACGCGCATCAGTGACATGTCACGCCAGCTGAGCCTTCCATTGACAAGGCGCTCACCTACTGCCAGTGTATTCTCGTCTCGTTCTCCCGTTTTACGACTCACCCAGGCTAGGAACATCATGCGAACCATGAAGAAATTTGACTTTGATAGTATTATCGCTCAGGACCCGTTTGTACAAGAGTTCCTCCGCGAAGAAGAGGAGAGGCAGAGGGCTCACCCCCCAGCGTCGAATCTCTTTCCATATGAGGCCTTCTGGCGCGATCATCAAGTTTGGTTGCAGGAGAAAGGATACATGTTGCGTCCTCGGTTCCACCCAGACTGGATTCCGTCCTCCTTATCGCTCGATAAAGGATCCACATTTGAACCTGAAGATACTTGTATCTCCTTTGTGAGCTCCATCTGGTCTCCTGGGCACTCCACTCTACTCACCATTTCCGCAGACGGAACATATTCTCGATGCGCGGAATATCTCTACTGGACAAGTCGTGATGTTAAAAAAGATACTCAAGTCAGACCACCCATATGAAGTCGACATCCACAGATATCTCACGACCGGAGGTCTGGCATCTCACCCTCATAATCACTGTGCCCCACTGTATGAAGTCCTTCAGTCACCCTATGACGAGGATGTCGTATTCCTAGTTCTGCCGCTGTACCGCCAGTTCAACGACCCAACCTTTGAAACTGTTGGCGAAATTGTTGAATTCTTTCGTCAGATATTCGAGGTACGTCGTCGCCACCGTTGTTGAATGCCTGGATGGCTGAAGTTCCGACAGGGCCTCAGATTTATGCATCAATGTCATGTAGCTCATCGGTAAGCTATCTCGTGGTCATGTCTCGGGGGATTCCTCACCATAATTTTACTAGGGATTGCGGGTTTCTGAATATCATGATGGATGCGACAGCACTATATCCCGAAGGGTTCCATCCGATATGTCAGCTCTTCGACGCCGAATGGACACCCAAAGAGGCAAAGCATTACACTCG
Organism: Meripilus lineatus; assembly: GCA_027627245.1. NCBI lineage: Eukaryota > Fungi > Basidiomycota > Agaricomycetes > Polyporales > Meripilaceae > Meripilus > Meripilus lineatus. Next base: position 19,078 of record JANAWD010000617.1, on the reverse strand, counting down.
GACTCGAACACCGGTGAAGTATTACTTTATCGACTACGGCATCTCCTGCAGATTTGATCTCGAAGATACGGATCCTCGAGAGATTCCAGTCCGCGCAGGTGACAAAACTGCGCCCGACTTCTCCACTGGCTCGATGGTCCCAATCAATCCGTTTCCAACGGATGTATATTATATCGGCAACTTTATTCGAACGGATATTCTCAAGGTACTGTATCGACTCTTGGTGGCTCTAGTTGGATCTGCTAATGTATGCTGGGATGTTCAGACATATCGTAATTTGAACTTCGTGAACTCGCTCGTAGAGGAGATGGTCGCAGTTGATCCAAAGAAACGTCCAACTATGGACGAAGTTGTTGAGAGATTTGAGAAGATTCGTCATTCGTTACCTTGGTGGACGCTGAGAGCCAGGCTCTGGTATTCCTGGGAAGTTGGAAATTTGAAGTTGACTTTGTTTCTCAATGTCCGTCACTTTTTGCGCACTGTGGTTGACATCTTCATGCTTCGTAGCGCCATACCTACTTGCAGGTGACTACTAACGCATCTCCTTCATCTCAATTAGTCGGGAAACCCAACTGTACCTTCAAACTGTGTCTTCAGTAGATATCCACTTTCCACTGAGAGTTGTCCTCGCTTGCTGGACCGTCTCGATAGATCGTCTGAAGGCGTTGCGAAAAGTTCTGTTGGATGTTACCAGGTAACATCGCTTCCAGTTGGGGCCTCTCAGTTGGACCCCCTGATTTGGGCGCGTATTCTATGATACACGTAGTTATTGTCGCATTCGCAACAGGAAACGACCTATTGCTCGGTTTCAACGATTTTCGTAATGACAACATTTTCAAGTTGAAATCGGGGAATGCCCAGGGCAAGGCTATGTACGGAGTACTGAGTACACTGGCAGGCTGAGGCGCCTGAGAATCGCTTCCAACCATTATCACATATCTGGCGATGGTAATCGCCTCTGATCCTCTCATTAGTGACTACTTCCTGCGTCGACTCCTGACTGTATGCTCAGAGGGGAGCAGTGAACGGACGAGGGGATTTATCTGGAGGATGCCGTGAATGGTCACGATCTGTCACAACTCAACACTCAATGACGACCGTGACAGTATTGTAGGCGCTCCCACCTCCGAGTCTAACGCTGCTTCAAGTTCGTGTGTACCGAATCACAGAAGTCCGTATCATGGACTCTGTCGAACGTCTAATCACTAATCAAGATTTACTGGAGCTCTTTCGGCAAGAGAAGGAGAGGCAGAAGGCTTTCCCTCCAGCGACAAACCTCCTCCCAGACGAAATCTTTTGGCGCGATCATCAAGTCTGGCTGCAGGAGAAGGGGTACATGCTCCGACCACGGTATCATCCTGACTGGATCCCCTCATCCCCAACGTATGTACGTAGTAAATACTGGGCGGTCCCTGAGGATGCCACCCTACCTTACGTGAGTTGGGCATTCAGTTGTGTCGAGTTGTGTCGAGTTGCTCATAATTCCTGTAGTCTCCCCATATCTTGGATGCGAAAAGGATTTCAACAGGAGAGCTTGTCATGCTCAAGAAAGTATCGAAGACATATCACCCAGAGGAAGCCGATATCCATGAATTTCTCACCGCTGATCCTTTTGACTCTTATCCCGAAAACCACTGTGCGCCGCTGTATGAAACACTTCAGTCTCCCAACGACGAAGATATCACGTTGCTTGTCCTACCGTTATATCGAAGGTTCGATGACCCACCCTTCGAGACCGTAGGGGAGATTGTGGAGTTTTTCCGGCAGATATTCGAGGTCAATTCTGAGCCCTGTCGATTTGTTCTGTTTGATGTTGACGACTCCGTAGGGTCTTCGATTCATGCACCAATGTCATGTTGCTCATTGGTGAGGTTCATACACTCAAGCCTGGACAAGAAGCTCACAGACAACCCCTTCAGTGACTGCGGTTTTCTTAATATCATGATGGACGGCAGTAAATTGTACCCCAAAGGCTTTCACCCAATTTCTCAAATGGTGGATTTCTCATCAGGGCCACAGGCTGTTTGGGCCAGGCACTATTCACGGACTCGCATCCCAGTCAAGTATTACTTTATTGACTTTGGGATATCTTGCATCTTCGACCCCGAGGACCCCGATCCGCGAGAGTATCCAATTCGAGCGGGAGACAAAAGTGCTCCCGAGATAACGGATGACCTGGAGGGGCCCATAAACCCATTTCCGACTGATGTATATTACATTGGGAATATGATACGATCATATATCATGAAGGTACTGCTCATATTTTATCGTGTTCACAATTGTGGGATCTGACAAGACAATTTCTAGAAATATCGGGGGATTGATTTTATGGCTGAGTTGTTGGCTGATATGGTTCATGTCGATCCTATGGAGAGGCCAAGTATGGATGTTGTTGTTGAAAGATTTGAGAGGATATGTCGTTCGTTACCCTGGTGGAAACTTCGAAGGCGGTTACGACGAGCCGACGAGGATGGATATGGCCTGCTGGCCTTTTTAATGCGCGATGTCCCTCACTTCTTCACGACCATCCGCCACATCATGGCGCGCGTGACGCAGTACCTACTCATAAGTAAAATCCCTCCTTTCTTCCTAGTGGTTTGACACGGTTCCAATCGATGGTTGCGGCATTGGTCTGTCGATGAATATACTACACTTCCGGCGTAACTCATTGGACCATTGGTCAGAAATCATTCGAGTCCCGGGCGATGGTGGCAAGAGGCCTATGTCCTGAAGTCGGTGCACAAGTTGATTGACCTCTGCCTCCATGATCTTATGGAGGACTACACGAGCATTTCCGTTCGTGGTGACATATGACTCAGCTTGTGGACATTACACATAGTATCCTTCGGTCGGGTGTCTAGCACCTTGTAAGTTATCTCGCTCATAGGAGTGGTGAATGCAAGATGCCTTCATTTGATTTCTTGGCGGCCTAGTTCATTTTCTTCTAAGACGGCAGGTGAATACCACAAGTCCACAAGGACGAAGATATGCTACGAAGAGCACTGACACCCCATTGTGTGCTCTGAATGGATAGACTTTCCGAAAACGTCGTACCTGGTATCGAAGGCATCGCCGACATGCGTTTCATGTACGGAGAGAATGCGCCTTCGAGACCAAACGACGGTCGCCTCCGAGACGCAATTTATCGCAACAATACAAGGAATGAATTTGTTCTCCGTCAGGTCACTGGCAAGCAGGCAACTTTCTGGCCACTTTGGGCTTTATACACGGGTGCTACGAATCTTCCAGTGAGCTTTATCTACTTCCGGATGGACCAGCCCTCGACATATTCTGCCAATGCTTGTCTCCCATCGAGACGGATTCTTTTGCTCTCTCTTCGTTGGCCGGGTTGAGGAACTCTTGATCAACTATGTGAATGGAGAAAAGCGTCAAGCGTAGTGGTCAGCTAGAGATTGGAATCCACAAACCAGAAAGTTCGCCATGTTGATACGTAAACGTCATGACGTCCCGATTATATCCCCGCAAATCATCGGGGACGGGCTGAACAAACGACGACATGGTATCTGAATGTCATTTGGTTGGCAGTTATTAAGATACGCGGAGATGTCATGTAACCAAACAGAATCAAGCGACTCACGGTTGTCATCGCTTCCTGATCCTACAGATCCCTGTTGTAAATACGGCAGCAGGTAAGCACTGAGTGGACAGCCATGATGATCAGATTGTGCCATACATTGTTGGGCTCGGACCCATTCCCAGTCACAAGCTCGCTGATTGTCATGAAGATCCGGGGATCTGCACGCTCATTGGACGATGGTGTCGATCCTGTAGGTGGTTGCGTAATGGGAATATTTCCTTGGACGACAACCGGTTCGTCAAGGAACTGAACAAAACTGTCCATTGTTTGTACCTCGGGGTCCGCGCCGAATTGTGAAGCGGGTTGAGATATGGGGCCACCTCCAACACCGGGCTGTGGGTCGATGTAATGGATAAAGCTGGACATGGTCTGCATTTTGTGACCCGCGGGTTGCGACATGGGAGCCTTGCCTTAAGTGGTGGACAGATGAATGGTGGATTGGACAAATGTCATCCGGATAGTGACAGAAATGAGTGATCTGAACTCACCTCGACGTGCGATCACACGACGGAGTTCGGCGGTTATCAGTTTGAAGAAACTCTCTTTTATCGGTCGCTCCTATTAGCGACGAAGGGTATGAGTGAAATGAGAAGAAAGCTTAGATTCGGCTATTCGAAAGATGCTCGAAATCGTTCACACCTCCGCTGAAGTCCGAATCCTCTCGGATGTTTTCTGAGATTTGAGAGTAAGCACGACAGAAACAGTCATTCAGATGTCAGGTTCTTCCATACCATAACTTTGCGATTGAATAGAAAGACTTCCCGCCGCCACTCCTTGAGATCAACCTTTCCAGCAACTAGATCTGATCCGTTGATCTTCCGTTCAATGGTTAAGCCACGCTTCATCAAACTAGGGTGCATCAGTATCGCCCCAACACAGAGAAATAAAGCAGAGATACGAACGCTTGCCCTGAATTTTCTAGCTTCTCCAACGGTTCTCCCTTCGGCAACCCTTCCAAGATAGCAATGGCGTCGTCGAGGACTTTTTGAGAGTCTTCATGTAGGGCGGGTAAGGAAGACGGAGAGAACCAAATAGCTATGGATATCTTCGCAAAGAGAATTTTCCCCGTCAGGTCTAACATTCTGACGGCCCGATTGAGAGGAAGGGATTTAGGAGAGAGACTGGATGAGGCACAAGAGGCTCGCAGGGGACAGCAGTTTTATAATCGGATCCGTCTTCACAATTTCTGTGTGAAGATCAATCGTTAAAGTCTTTGTGTCGGTTGTTAGAAGCCGATAAGAATTGATCAGTCTGAGCCAAGTGACACACGCTGTAAAATCACTTGAGAAAAATTCCATTTGTCCGAGTGTTCGGAGAACAGAAAGTAGCAGAGTGTTTAGAAATTATGACATTAGAATCAATGCCTTGCTGTTGTGACGCAGAAGTTGAAATTGTGACCCTGTTGACGAATCTCCCAAATTCAATCAGAGAAAATGGCCTGCCAGTACAAACACGAGGATGATCAAGCTTCTTGCGACCCGGATGAGACATTTGCATTCGCTCACCAACTAGCCTGCGGATTGTGCTGTTGACTACTGACTGCGTGCCTGTTGCCATCGGCACAGGTCTACCGGACAGTCTGAAGGTCGTAGTTTGACACAGACCCACTTCATACGATCGATCATGCCCGGAGGAGGATGGTGCGTTTGAGCCTGTTGTACCCCCTCCATCCCCCCATTATGAATTGCCTCTTGTGTAATTTCAAGCAGCGTCACGGGATTTGGTAGGGTAGCGACAATATTGCGACAATACAAAGAGCGGGCTCGGAAACCGGTGCCATTTGCGCATTCCGACCCAGCCTTGGGGGACGGTGTTTTGTTCTGAGGTGGTAAATGTTCTGGGGGGGTCTGTCACACGTCACCAATGCACGACCATCAATTTGTGACTCCCTTTGAAGAGTGACATTCTGCCTGGGAGATCCATGCCTCAATTGGTAGGTAGCAGAACCTCTCGCCGAGTCGGTTGGGTCGATTCTGGGTGGACTCGGAGAACCCTCAGTGCTTCAAAGCTTCACGGACCATCCTCGATTATTATTATGACGTAGTGGTACTCGAGTGGCCTCCACCTCCGACTCGTAGGCATTGGCCTTGCTGATTAATTCTTTCTCCTGGAACACAGACATTGTCCCTTCTAAAGAGTCCCCATCTTCAGACTCCTCGCTGTACTAGTAGTAGAATTCGAAAACACCGCCCCATCCACTATGGATGTGTTCAGGAGAGCACTTTCTAACCATAAATGCTCTGCATCATGCTTACGCCTTGTGCCATTTGATTGAAGACCCGCTGAAGCAAGCAATGCGCCGTGACGAAAGCTCCGAGTCAGGCTGATGGCTTGTATCTGTACACGACAAGGTACATACTCTCAGCCCACCAACCTCTCATCTCAGCACATTCCTTCCTATCTTTCTTCCTTTCCCGGTCAGTCCACACTCTCATGTCTCCCCACATGGCAACTGGGCCGGACAGGGCGCGCGGAGCAGCGCCGACTCCCCCAATCAGGCAGATGTGACCAAATTACGTCACGGGTCACGATACTGTGATGCCTAAGGCCTGAGGCGTGACGTGTTTGAGTCTCCAATAAACTTCGAACCAACTTCGAACGCTACATCTCACCTTGCTTTTCGAGTCCTCATGTCTGTTGGATCTGACAATGCAATCACTACTTCAGCCTTACGAGAGGCTAATGATAAATCGCAAGTCAATCCTGATTTGGAACTTCTCCAATACGAGGTATTCTGGCGGGATCATCAAGTCTGGCTTCAGTCGAAGGGGTACATGCTGCGCCCACGGTATCATCCCAACTGGGTCTCCTCGTCTCTATCGCATGACCCCGAACGATGTTATCCGAGAGCCGAGGACGCAGTCATAGCCGACGTAAGTTCAATGTTTGTCCAGTGGTGTAGTAGAGACGCGGTTATCCATTATTTTTGCAGTCAGATTGCATCTTGGACGCACAAAGGATTGCAACAGGAGAGCTTGTTATTCTCAAGAAAGTGTCGAAGACATATCATCCGGATGAAGCACTTATCCAGATGTACCTTAATTTCGGAGCCCTTGCTACTCATCCCCATAACCATTGTGCCCCGCTGCACGAAGTACTGCAGTCACCGTACGACGAAGATACCATGTTACTCGTGTTACCGCTATATCGCTCATTCGACTCTCCACCCTTCAAGACTGTTGGAGAAATTGTCGAGTTTTTCAGGCAGATATTCGAGGTATCATCGAAACTCACGTCATTCAACTGTTATGGTGTTGACGACTATGCAGGGTCTCAAGTTCATGCACGACTGTGGTGTCGCTCATCGGTAAGGTGTTTCCCGCGGTGCGATGTTTGAGTATCTCACAGATAATTCTCCAGTGATTGCGGGTATTTGAACATTATGATGGATGGAACAAACCTTTACCCCGAGGGTTTCCACCCGATGGCTCAAATGAGACATCCCTCATGGAATCAAACTTTGGCGAAGCATTACACACGCACCAGGGCACCAGTCAAGTATTACTTTATTGACTTCGGAATTTCATGTATGTTCGACCCAGGGGACCCTGACCCGCGAGAGTGGCCCATCCGAGCAGGAGACAAAAGTGCACCTGAGATTAGGGATGACCTGGAGGGTCCTATAAACCCATTTCCGACTGATGTGTATTACATCGGTAACCTGATACGAACTGAAATTGGGGAGGTATCGTACTTCTGTTGCGACCACGTTTGAGGGAGCTCACACAGCATTACCAGGACTATCGGGGAATCGATTTTATGGACGAGCTGGTGGCCGATATGGTCCAAGCTGACCCAATGAAGAGGCCAACCATGGATGTCGTCGTTAAAAGGTTTGAGGAGATTCGTCGTTCATTATCCTGGTGGAAGCTGAGGCAACGATTGCGGAAGCCTGAGGAGGATCAACTCTGGCTACTGACGTTTCTCCGTGATGTACCTCACTTCTTTCGCGTCATTCGTGATATCACAATGCTTCGTAGTGCAGTACCAATGTACAAGCAATGACTGCATCTTTACTACTCTTATTCGGTCAAGTCAGTGGTGGTACGATCAATGCATGTTCTGTTCATTATCGCATATACCATGGTCCTTCTTATCTCATACATCTAATGGCCGCGCGCAGGCTATGAGCCCTCAATGCATAGAGTATCGGTAAGTATTTTACTAATATATGCACCCTCGGAAAGATATCTGTGGGCTTACTACTTTCTTTTCTTATCGAATACGCTATCTCCATCAGATCACAGGATTGCTCCTTTCGACGAACTTTGGGTCTGGCGAGATGCGGCCTTTTCCCCGAAGGTTCTCACAACAAACGAGCTCAGGAACACAGTTGAATACGTTACCAACTCCAGTTCTCTCAACATTCTTTGTGGGGTCACCTCAATGGAGGTATACCTAATGAAAGTTACAGTGCGCAACATCCCGACTTCTTCTAATACATCTCACATTAGTCTGTCCAACATTACCTTACGCCCTGCTGAAAAATGAGAACTTGATATGCAATGCACTTGTTATCGTTTTTGTGGAGATATACGTTGGGTATCATGAGGCGATGTCGGCTATCCTCTGGGCCAGCGAGTCACCCCACAAGAGATATGAACATCTATGATCTGGTACTGCGGTCCCGTCACTGTTTGAAATTTCTTGAACGGCAATGAGATGGTAAGATAAGATGGCTTAGATGACTTGAAATTACTCCTCCATTCTCCGCCATCTCAGATGTCGTCTGGGATAGAGGGGTGAATACTCCGAATTTAGCGGTATGGGCATCAAGAAACGTCGACGGTCACATTAACGAAGTATATCGCAAGCTCGATTGATTAAGCTGCTCCCATCTCAAACCAGTGTGGCGTCGTCGAAGTGTGGTGTGCTACAGGTTGTATAAAGACTGAAGAAGGCTACCTGTGAATGTGTGAATACCCGGTAGGTCTTGTTTGGCGAGAAACAAGCCAATTCCTTCTGAGATCAAACAATTGACAGTGGCTGGTCCTCGTGCTTGCAATCATCGTGGATCAGCGCGGCCCTAAGAAGATTTCGAAGTTGACTGTGGTCGTCAACTCTGATCAGCCCGGATCAGTAAAGAAGCACAATTTTGCACATGCTCAACCGATTTTCTGACAAGTTTCAACCATCAAGCTATTGAGATGGTTATGGAATAAGCGTTGCACTTGATAATTGTACGTATTACTGACTTATGGCAGCCGCCCTGTTTATCCCACTTAGGAGGGCGTGTCGAGTACGCCGTGGTCGAGTCGGAACAACCTTGGAATTAGATTAAGAACGCGACCAGGCCTGGGCAGTGGTGGTAAAAGCGCAACTTGAACACGCGAGTCCCATGCCAGAGCTCTGAAGCACCAGCTCCTGCCATTTGTGGTTGTCACTGGCAGGCAGGATCTTGAAAAGAGAACCTGTTCGTGTCTCCACAGCGCTATTTTGTGAAGATCTTTTCCATGTCCGTGAGTGTTGGTTGGAATGGTGTTGGGTAAGTCCTTTGACATGCAGGAAGTGCAACCAGAAAAAGTACAGTATATCAAACTCGGAGCCACACGGTTACTGTGCTACAGGCGCCTCCAAGTTGGACTAGTTACGGTCACGCACAGATGAACTGAACAGCCCAAGGAAGTAGGCTGTACATGTAAACACAACCATATACAAACAATCTCCTCTTCGGGAGCGCCCCTTCATTCCCGCGGTGCAGTCGGAACAAATCGTTCAAGTGTGCCGTCACACTGATGAGCGACTTGAAATGATGATCGCCTTGGTCCGAGTTCACTCATCGGAGCTCTGGTTTTTGGGATCAGTACCTTCCGTACAGATGCCCCATGGTGTATACGGAATATATTGTGGTGTCAATACATCTCATAAACGGGTTTCTAGTACATCACCGCCGTAATGATGCGCAATTTGCATCTTCAATTGGACAGGCTTTCACATCTCATTCGGCGAAGCAGCATCCGCTACCTGCTCATAAGGAGCTCGTACTCTTTCTCGTAGCATAAAAAGTATTGTCAGGGCTGTGTCTGGACGCTGATGATGAACATAAGTGACAGAAGGATTCTCCCCCTTTCGTCTTGACTGCGTCGCCAAAAATCAACTGATCCCTGCGTTTCCAGGAGGACAATCTCAGATCTACAGAACAGGGTTGCTTCGTATAAGAAATCCTCTCATGGCACGATGAGAGGGATTTGTCCTGACCATTGGAGTCATTGCCGTTCTAGCGTAGTTAGTGCCTGCTGCTCACCTGTATCAAGGGACATCCCCAATCTATAGAACTTTCTGATACAATAGAAACCTAAACCCGTCTGGTTCCTCCATCGATATTGCGATCCACGTTTTATTCATCCTAAAGCCCTTGATGATCGTAGCCGAGTACACATCAGAAGTTTCGCCCGCTGCATTTGAGTGGAGGTCCAAGGTCAACGGAAGACCGCGCTGTCTTATTTCAGATAAAAGAAGCCGCGGGGAGCACCGTTTGATTGGTCACCAATGCAATTTCTTGTCTCTTCAGGTGCTTTTCTTTGTCCTGGGCCTCGTGGCATGTGTTGCGCGTCCTGACGATATGCTCACGGCTGGATCTCCCGCATTAATGAAATACATCATCAAGCGATCATCACTGGGAAGCCTGACAGTATATTCTGAACATGGGTGCGTGGTGGGTAGTCAGTGTAGATTGTCCACCTGTACGCCCGAACGGTCGAGATGTAGTTGAAATGACAATAGTGATGGGTGGGAAGCACCCTTTCCTTTTTTGTATCGACTTGGCTCAAATAGGAAGTGTGAGTCGTCCTCGTTTTGGAGATCGACCAAATCGAGACATAGATGGGAAACAACGATTCATCAAGTACGTGAATGCTCTCTTAAAAGGATACTTGAAGCCAATGCACCGTTCAATCTCGTTGCAGCATGTTTTTTTAGGAAGATGAGGAGCGGCGATACTCAGGTGGCCGGGACTCCTGCTGGAATTCATGGGTCAATTGTATATTGCGCGGATACGTGGACACAGTGCTTGATATGCCTGGACCTAGTGACCTCTTCCCGGGCAATCTGGGATTTTGAATTTTCAAGCTAGCGTCATGTCTCTTGTGTCGGAGCGGAGATAGCTGACACAGAAGACGGAAGCCGTGAGGAGATGTCACCCCTTTCATGAAATTGAAACTCACTGAGAGTCTCATATATATTCAATGTCGTCCCTGCGATAAGTACCTCCAGTCAGTAATTGGGCCATTGCGCTCTGGTTGGATATTAACATGCCCTGCGAAACATGCAAGGATATCCTACGGGGTAGAACAAGTGAAATCAACGGTCGACAATGGAAAGCAGAGATTGCCCTCATTGATGGACTACTATTCTGAGCTATTGATCATGCGGCAAGCGTTAGAAGTCCTCAAAGCCTGCATGTGTTTTGCTCATCAATAAGATCCTATCGTTGACAAGCAAAGCTCGTGATGCCAAGGCTCGAGACTCCGAGTCTGAGTCAAGGGGTGTTGGCCTGAGGATGTTACTCATGACTCGAAGGTGAAGTTGTGACCGTGCCGTTAAAACCCCACACTGACTCGGAATCAAGTTTGGAGCATCACCCAATTCGTGCTATTTGTAAGGTGCGTACATTCGCGACATGTATAAGTTGACGTCTCATAATTTGATTCCTACTATAGAGTCATCCTTCATGGCTGAAGACGAGTTCAGGCAGTATGCAGAAATAGAAACGAGTGCATCAATCACGCCATACTTCGTACTAGTGAAGAAAAGGCGGACATGATACTTACCAGGATCATTTGCTCGGGAACCATATATCAAGGGAGGGTTGTGTCTGAAACGGGAGAGAGAAAGACGTCCTCTCATTGGTTCGTGCTTAAAGTATTCCCACGATTGCCGAAGAATTCTGGACTTCCTTCACTCGACAATGCCTGGAGAGACCGATGTCGAATGCAAAATCCCTGGGCGGATGCACGGGTAAGTATCGACTAGTACAACTTGAACAACACCGAGGCGCAAGCGCTGATGACCTGGCATAAATCCGGTGATCTCACAACAGATAGCCCAGTGGGATAGCTCATGAGCGATACAACGTCCAGTAGGGAAAAATGGATATAATACAGATTATGACGTCAAAGTTGTTCGTGGAACCATGAGTATCAATCAACAAACAAAATAGAGGCCTCAACCGACATCGCCACTCCATCACCCTTTTTTGTTCTTACAGATATCTACCTTGCCTTACGAATTACCCAGCCCCTATACCACACTTAGGTTGACGCTTTGCACAAATATGGTTCGCTTCTAGTGGACAAATTCTTCAAGTTTGAGCACACCCATGAGCTCTTTGACAAACAAGAAATCCCGAATCCGAAATGAGGTGGTTCAGAATAGTAAGGCTCAGAAATGATGGAACGCTGATCATGAACTTGAAAATGGAACAGCCTGAGAACACTCGAGCAAGTTTGGGTAGAAATTAACTTGGACTCTCGGTACATGAAATTCGTATATCGGCCTATACGTTTCCACGTTACAAGCAGGTGTTAAGCGTAATTCGAGGGACCAGCCTGAGGAGCTACGGCGTAACTGGGATCATTGTCGTAGGTTGATCCTCCTTGGTTATGGGATGGCGTAACATTGCCGTTCTCTTGGTCAACGAAGGCCCATCAGGTTGATAATCCGATGTTATTGTCCGATAACACGTACCATGAACGTCTCCATTCAAGAGGTCATCCATCTCGGGATGCATAGGCTCACCAAGGCCAGGTTGCCCATAGAACAGGTCCGCTGCGTAGAAGGCCTCATTCAGTCAAATACCCCTACCCGTGCTAGTCCCGAATACTGACCTGCGTTAGGCGGGAATGTATTTTGAAGAATCTGGTTCAACAAGCCTTCGATAGCTTGATTCTGCTCGTGAATCTGAAAATCAAAATGGAATCGAATGAGATAATACTCGAAGCTTGACGTGCCAGATCATCACCTTTGGTTCAAGATGGGCACCAGAAGTTCTCTAGGATCGGTCATCAGTATGCGCGGAACGAACAGAGGATCGTCCATTCGGTCTTACAACGAGGAGGCAACGGAGCAAATAAACCCTCTCCGAAAATGACATGATATCGCGGTAAAGCGCTTGATGGTCGAACCCATCCTGCATAACCTGTTCAGCGAACTGGGAGTGGTCTCTTTGTGCACTGAGCTACATTAGCGTTCAGAAACCATCTCGAAGAAAATAGAACAAACTTTTGAGCCAGGTCCAGGAGATGTGGAAACATGTGAAAGTTGTATGCCTTGATCGCGTCGGAATCGGCTTCGAGTGACTGGAGAGCCTCGACCAACGCGACTCCTATTTCATCCAGTAATCTGAGATTCCTGACTCTGAGTTGTGCATTATCGTAGAGATTCTGCCAAACTTGGAGGTTGTCCTCCATTGCGAAGAAGATGGAGATTGGCGGGAAGATAGGGCTGGTCATGGAAGGTGAATCGAGAGAGGAGTATTTATACCATCTACAGAGAAGGTTGATGAGCACATTAAACTTACGGATGGATCTGGTCGAGGCATTCAAACAAAACCGCGACAGCCTGAACAAACAGTGCTGTATCACATCACCAGAGGGAAGCTGGAGAAGTACGAAAAAATATCGGCATCTGCAGAAGGACCCTGAGAACTTTCAACTTGAATTACACGGACACTGATAAAGGCACGTCTGATCCGGCTTAGGGCGGTCGGACTTTCAAGTTGTATACACTCCACGGGAACAATCTAACTAGTGACGAGTAACATTGTCACGCCGTTTGAGCTGTTCATTCGTGTTCAAGTTGGATCGAACTTGAAATCTCTCCCGACAAACACTTCTCTTCCTGAAAGCCCCTTCCAACAACTCTTCCGCATCTCATCCCCCGCTGTTTGCGAGGAATATCATGGAGCCGCCTAGGAAAATCGACTTGCGTAGCATTTTCGCTGACGCTAGCCCGGAAATACTTGAACTCCTACGCGAAAGTGAGGAGCGGCTCAACGCTCGGCCCCCAAAGTCGAATCTCCTTCCGGGCGAGGAGTTCTGGCGCGACCATCAAGTCTGGTTACAGGAGCAAGGATACATGCTGCGCCCTCGGTACCACCCAGACTGGGTTCCCTCAGTCTTGTCACGTGGTGAGAACGACCTGCAATACCCTGAAGATGCTCATTACTTAGTCGTGAGTCCCACGTCTTCTGATTGTTGAGCACCCCGCTCACGGTTTTCGCAGAGGCTGAATAACTTGGATGCGCGGAAAATTGCTACTGGACAAGCTGTAATGCTCAAGAAGATCCTCAAGTCGTGCACCGAAATGAAGTCGACATTCACAAGTATCTAACGACTGGAGGTCTCGCGTCTCACCCTCATAATCATTGCGCGCCACTCCACGACGTACTTCAGTCACCATTTGATCAGGATGTCGTGTTCCTAGTTCTACCATTGTATCGCGCGTTCAATGACCCGCCCTTTCAAACCGTTGGCGAGATTGTAGAGTTCTTTCGTCAGATATTCGAGGTGCGTCATCATCGCCGTCGTTGAAGGGTTCCATGGGTGAATCATGATATCAACCAGGGTCTCAGATTCATGCACCAATGTCACGTAGCTCATCGGTAGGTGATCTCATATTCACGTTGAGGCAGAGTCCTCACCGTAATTCGCTAGGGATTGTGGGTTCATGAACATCATGATGGATGCGACGGATCTATATCCGGATGGGTTCCATCCGTTGTTGCAGATGTGGGACACTGCATTCTCAGATGTGCCGGCGAAGCACTACACCCGTACCCAAACACCAGTCAAGTATTACTTTATCGACTTTGGCATATCATGCAGGTTCGATCCCGATGATCCCGAACCTCGAGCGATTCCAATACGCGCAGGCGACAAAACCGCCCCGGAGTTGTCTTCCACGCCGGTGGGACCTATGAATCCTTTTCCAACTGATGTATATTATATTGGGAACTTGATTCGAGCGGACATCTTAACGGTACTGTATTCCCGTTTTTGCAGTGCTGCTCAGAATCATTGATACTAGGATTTTCAGGTGTATCAGGGTTTGGACTTCGTAAAGCCGCTCGTGGAGGACATGGTCCAAATTGACCCGAAGAAACGTCCGAATATGGATGAAGTTGTGGAGAGATTCGAGGAGATTCGTCATGGATTGCCTTGGTGGAAGCTGAGAGCCAGGCTTCGTTTTCATGCCGAAACTGCTCATTTCTGGTCAACTTTATATCTCAACGTCTGCCACTTTTTCCGTGTTGTCTGTGACGTTTTGATGTTTCGTAGTGCTGTGCCCACTTGCAGGTGAATATCGCCACATTCCTACTAAGCTATCGATGGTCAATGGTACAATGCTTGGGATCTTTGATTGTGATCGAGGACGTGTCAAGTCATACGAAAATCATTCCCCGTGTGTGAGGAGGCCATCTCAACATGCTGCACTCATACGCGGCCGCCCCTGCGCATTTACGGCTGAATTTAGACAAGAGGAGGCCCTACCGCCTATAATTTTGACTCTCCGTAGAATCCAACAAGCCCAAGGAGAAGCATTCACTCGGCCTGAGTCGAATCTCCTTCCATCTCAAGTGTTCTGGAGCGACCACCAATCAGTGTGATTGCAGAGAATTACGCCTAAGGCACCATTTCCACTGCCCCCGTCCCCCANTGGTCGCCATCGTTAGAAACGGCGCAACATAAGATTGACTTGGATAAGTATCTCACGTCTGGGTTACGAGATAACAAGTAATCATTCAGGTAGCTGCCAGTGATACTATGGTCGAAATACGTAAGTTGCCTAGCTTGATTGGTCACGGTATGTCTGATGTGTATCTGAGGGCAAATTGTCACTACACGAGAACGAGACACATGGCCTTCAATTGAAGGAGGACGCGTCATCTTTCGAGTGGGGTTAAGACGAAGTCCGTCTGGACACCTCACACGATTGTCAATGACAGGAACTTGAGGGGAGTTGAGCCCCCTACACCCCACCAGAGCGTCGCAGAACGGGATATTAGTCTCCCATGCTTCCAGCAACGAGGGTATGCGGATGCACAAGAGTATCCCCCTCTCGCCCGCAGTGTGTTGAATGGACGCTTGTTTGGGCGGCCCAGCCGTCGCCTCACTGTGATTGCGCACAACCGTGGGTGCAGTTACGTAGTGAGAGATGGAGAGTTTCGCGCGTAGATGTTCGAGGGTCGCCGTCCTTGTTTTTACTGCACAGCATTTCCAACCTGGTACCTCATCAGGTCGTATTATCGCCACATCTCTGACTGGATGACAAGGGCCGGAGATCGGTTCGGTATTTTGGCTTATGGCGTGCCGTGAGTCGCCTATGAAAATCTTCCAGGTGTTCACGACGGCATCTACCCGAGAGTGTGTAGCATGAAAAAAAGATTGTCGAAAAGAATACAATAAATTACTCAGTGATTATTGCTCTACTCCATGCACTAGATATCAAGTGCCCGAAGTGCCAAATTGGGATAGTTGCTTCATCAGGAAAACAGAACGCCCCATCGAGCCTTGTCACGACAAGATCCAGACGTTCCCTCAATCCACCAGACTCCTTCCCATTCCCTGGTGGGCGGTAAGGGTGTTCAAATCTGTGTGCAGGAAAATCACAACTTGGATGAACATCGTAATTCAACCAAGTCCAAGCGAATCAATATATGATCAATCTCATCATACATCGACCATTCTCGACCTAACCTCCATGTGACATCATTTTATCATTTTATCATTACGTGGCATCAAAAATGACATACTCGATTTAACGAAATTCAATATTATATAATTCAAAAGCATTATGTAAACTTCCTAATATATTCTGATTACTCATTCCTGATCACCTTAAAACTTGCAACACCCAAACCGCCCACCAGGGACTGGCAGATAACATTGGAACAAACAATGTCAGCCACAGTGGCGCTGTGGCTGACCCCTTCGGAGAATCAATATAATATCAGAACAACAATTGCAATAGAATACTCAACATTATGATGTGGTGGATGCGTTGGCTATTTTTGTGAGATTTGATGAGTCGGTGTTTTTTTTTTTTGCAAGGGCCGATACTGATCAATACTTCATGGATGGAATACTCGAAGACACCTATCAGCTTTTGACACGCCAGAACATCACACTGAGTTCAGTGTCTTCTTGTTTTTTTGACTGGCCCAAGTCTGGCATTGCAACCAGCATTCTCCTTGATGATCTCCGGAGCTCAAGTCACTGGCACAACTCCCTATTGGCATGCTCTTCCCTCAGCTGCAGTACTCTCTCTTCTGGTTCTTCATCACCACCTTTGTCATCAAAACCCCAGTCCATCAATTATTCGAGCATGGCCTCATCCATGCCGTCCAAGCCATTTATTTCCTCGATATCTGGCACCTCGACTTCTTCGGCCGGAATACTCACCCTGTGTAACCCCGCGCTAGGGTTACGCACGCTGACACATCGTTTTCCTTATTTAGTCATCGTCGGTTATATTCTTTCCGCTCCAACCCTTCATTGATGTCTTGGACTTACCACCATCAACGAAGGCCTTTGATCATGTTAGTCCGAATCTCCCTGTGTGACCTCAGTGTTCCCGACTACGTCGGGTTCCACCCTCATGGCCGACTCTGGATAGGATAGGATATATTCCGTGTTTACAGTCGTGCTCCGGCCGTTTATGGCCTATGTGACGACCTTAACTCCTGTGGGTATGTATATTATTCCCTACCCCCCGTCCGAGTCCCTTCCTCTCCGATAACCGAACCATGTGAGCCCCACTGAGCACTGTAATCTAAACTAACTGGCCAACTCTGTGGCACCAACAGGCGCGATTTCCGCGCTGGTTCCTCACCACGCATTTTGGTTCTCTTTCTCTTCTTGGTTTGTTCTCGCGCAGCTTCCTCTTCGACACTTTCTCCCTCTCCAAATCAAAACATATATTTTCAACAAAAATGTATGCTGTGGCAGTTAATTCTCAGTCTCGCGCACCTCTCCCAAGATGCTACCAGAGCGTACACATGGAAGATATTTTTCAGTGAATCGAAACCTCATTTTCAAGTTTCTGAATATTCTTTTGATGCCAAATTGGGTCTCCGAAGGGGTCAGCCACAGCGCCACTGTGGCTGACATTGTTTGTTCCAATGTTATCTGCCAGTCCCCGGTGGGTGGTCAAGGTTGCAAGTTTTCAGATAATGGGCATGAGTCACGTTAACATATATAGGAATTTTTCGCGACTTGGTTATGTCACGATGTTATTGTCATATTCTATATATGGGTAGTATATGAACCGAAATGATGTGATCGTTACTATTCGTTACTATGTCAGAGTTGAAGATTTCTCGCAAATGATATTACGGAAATTGCAAAGTGATCCAAATGAGGAATAGAAAACAACCTGCATGTGACTTGGGACTTCATCATTTTTCCATTCGTGTTCAACCCACATATCGTCCTTGTTCACTTCTGGATTGAGAACCTTGACCACCCACCGTGGGACGGGTAGGAGTCTGGAGCTACCTATGTAATCTTGTTGCTACAAAAGTAAACAGCTGCAGGTGCTCCTGCCAATTTCTTTCTCTTTTCAGGATGCCCATATTTGTACATTAAAATAATCAAGGATGATCAATAAATAGACCTGTGTGGATTTTTAATAAATAAATCGTTGTGAGGAATATACAAGATATTCAAATAAAGTATAGAATAATCAGAAACTCAGAAAAAGAAAACAAGATTATTAACTATTATTAGTAAGCTATGTTTCTATGTTTCTCTTTCAAAAACAAAAACAGGTAGTAATAGTTGAATCAAAATGTATAACTAAAAAAAGAGTATTCAATACCCTATATAAATTTAATCAAAGCTATAGGAGAATTTAAAAAACCTACAGATACAGTCTAGGTAGAATATTTAATAAAATCTATTATCACAATTTAGAAGCTTCAAATGATATCAATTTTTTAAACTTGAAAAATAAAAATAATAATGAAATTCATATGATAGTAGTTGTAAAATTATTGAGAGATTTTAGAGTTAGATTCTAAGAAAGTGTTAGTCTTTTTAATACTTATTTACATATATATATATATATATATTCAGAGAGTTTGATTCTAGTATTAGGCTCTTCAGATATTATTGAATGAATAAAGTTTAGAGACTTAGATATCCTATCGTAATTGTAGAGATACTTTAAGCATGAACTAATAAGAAGATATCTTTATCTCTTGCATTTTAGAGTTCTGTCTCTTTTGATATCTAGATCTCAGATCTCTGAGAATCTTCTACAGTGAGTCAGATAGAATAGAATTTAAATAGCAAAGTCTTTACAGCTAAATCTCTGTATAAAATTTGAATTTTTAAACGAATATACAGAATATAACTAAATAAGTGGTTAATAGAAGTTGTTCAAAACCAGACTACCAATAGACCAGACTGATATCTAGATAGATTTCATGTAAAGACAAATTTTTAAATTCCTTTGGAGTAAGAAAGTTAAAAAAAAATT